>CABHPP010128607.1:0-29131 GCA_902168425.1 Peromyscus attwateri | reverse complement strand
ATACATGGACATCCAGATCCTTATTACTTCTTATACTGTAGACATGGGAATGTATACCATATATCCTTGTATTTTGTTCCTTGAGTCTTGCTTTTTATGAGACTATAAATATGGAAGAACAAAGGGCTCTTTGCACCATGATCTCAATGAATCTGTTTAAAAAGACTTTGTATTATCTTCCTCTAAAACATAAACTCTAACTTACAGTTCATGCTTTTTAGGTATTCTGGTCCTGCTCTTTCCAAAAATTTTTCTATTCTGTTTATCATATATTGTACCAAACTCTACATTGATGGGCTTAAAATATTTTTGCAGCCAGAACTGCCTTTCAGTGTTAGCTTAACAACATAACTGTTTGTAGAGGAGTGAACAGAGCAGAGAGTTTACATATAGAATGAAAAGCACAGGGCTGCCCAGACCATCAATGAACTGAGTTAAGGAATCACATTTTGACCCTGGTTTTATGCTGAACAAATGTGAGTTTTAGATAACTTCTCAGGATCTCAACTATGCCTCTGAAGTGAGGTTAGCTAAAGCCTCCAGTGCATAAATCAAATTTTCATGCCTAGTGTGTGGGAATATAAACTATATACTTTTCCTACACTAGTCCGGTTGTGGTACTCTTTTGATCATTTAATACAAGGGCAGATGTTGCTCCATTCAGTAAATATAGATGGAGCAGCTCCTATTTGCTAGGTACTGTGTTAAACACTTGGAATGGAGCAGTTTTTATTGGTTTCATGCTAGATTCTGTCACTTGGCATATGTTGATAATGTATTGTCCTACGTTATGAGCCATAGAGTCTAATAGTGTGGTATCTTACTTTTCAATTGCTACAACCAAACTCTATGACCAAGGCAACTTATAAAAGAAAGCAGTTCATTTGGGGCTCACTGTTCTAGAGGGTTAGAGTGCATGACCATGACCATCATGGTGGGAAGCATGTCATAGGAAGACAGGCATAGCACTGGGGGTGTAGCTGAGAACTTATATCTTGATCCATAAGTATGAGGCAGAGACAGCTAAATGGGAATGGTATAGGCTTTTGAAACTGCAAAACCCACCCTTAGTGACACACCTCCTCCAACAAGGCCAACCTTCGTTCCCAGGAAATTCTACCAACTGGGGACCAAGTATTCAAATATTTGAACCTATGGGGGCCATTCTCATTCAAACCACTACAAGTGGAACCAAAGTTCAAAAACAGTCACAGAAGAGTAAAAATGAAACTCAAGCAAGTGCTACCAATGAGCAATACACGATCTGTAATAGTCAAAATATTATTGTATAGGAATATAATCAGTGCAAGGATTGACTATATCAAAATAAAATTTAAAATGTGCTGAAAGCCAGTAGTAGAAGATGAAAGAGGTGGAGATTTTTTGAGCATTATTGAGGAAGGAAGAGTGACAGGATTTCATAACTGAATTTTTGAATAGAAGAAATTCAGGGAATACCATTAAAATAATTCCATAAGCTCCAGCTTTGTGCCCATATGTCCTCTAAAATATGTTTAAGATCTCTCACAATTTCTATCAAACAAATCTTTAAGTAAATTCAGGAATTTAACTCACAGTATACTGTTAACATGCATTTCAAAACATGATCTAGACTTTCCAACTGCAGCCAGTGGAATCTAAAAATCATATTTTCGTTGTGCTTATTATTAAACATTTAGTGATATGATTGCTTTATTTTTGGTATAATATATTTATTCTTTGGAAAATTTACAAAATGTATTTTGATCATGCTCAGCCTCCCAGATCCATCCCACCCCGTCTACATTCTCTCCTAACTTCATGTCCTCTTCATTTCTCTCTAAACAGCACTCTATATTTAACTTGTACTGCTCACATACTAATGGGAGGGAGGCCGTTTCTCTAGAGATAGTAAACCTAGCAGAAGCCATGACCCTGAATAAAACCTGACTATCTTTCCTTCAGCAATCACCGGTTAGTTGTCAATAGCTCTTCAGTTAGTGATGGGGATTCATGTGCCTTTTCCCATTCCATGCTAGAATGTTGACTCCCTTGTATAGGCAACCCCAGCTACTGTGAGTTCATGACTAAAATATTCATGTTATATCCAGGTGACACTGTTTTATTCTTTCCCAGACATTTGGATCTTAAAAATATTTCTGCCTCTTCAAGATGATCCCTGAATCAATCAATCAATCAGTCTCTCACCCTCCCCCCCATATGTGTATGTATATGTGCAATAGATGCCTTATTTATGACTGAGTTCTCCATTGACCCTGACTCTCTGCACTTTCACCAGTTGTGAGCTTCTGTGTTAACCACTGTCCACTGTCTAAATAAACTTCTCTGATGAGGGTTGAGATATGCACTAGTCTCTGCGTAGAGAGATGCAAATTTAGAAGGTAGTTTTGTACTATATTTACTCAGCAAAACATTGTCCTGGGGCTTAAGAGGTCCCACCCATGAGTTCTTGGACAGATTAATAGTACCACACAAGTGCATCCTCCTATAGAGAAGGCCTTAAAGATAATCAGAATCTGCTGGTTACTCCTTAATATTTATGGCACTATTGCACTTACGGGAATATACCAGTCCAGTTGTGACTTTAGTTCTCAGTATTCATACATGAGTAAGACTGTGGATGACTTTTCCCCACCGCAGCCTGTATAGCAGCTCCCAATATGATTAAACCTGGCCATCAGGGAGAAAGCGTGCTGATCATCTTGATCTCCCCACGTCCGATGACCAAAGAATGTAGTGTCTTCAGCAACAGTGTCTTGTATTGGAGGGCAACGCAGAGCAATGGCAATGGTCTGTATTGTTTTGGGAATCTTCAGGATACCTCAGACCAAGAACTTGAGGGATATGCTGGATATACATTGGGTTTCTTAGGAGTCACCGATTCTGTATCATTCTTCGCTCTTCTCCAGGCTTCTAATATAATTCTAATATAATGTGACTCAGAGATCTTTCTATGAGTTATCCTATGATACTTTTCTGATGTGTGTGTGTGTGTGTGTGTGTGTGTGTGTGTGTGCATGTGTACGTGCGTGTGGTGTGTGTGTGTATACGACATATACACATACGTATTTGCATACACATGAACTTTTTTTTAAAATAATAAGCATATGAGAATAGAAAGTGTTTCTTTGAAGCAATGAGAAGGAATTTTTAATAATATTCCCAAATATTAAGGCAAATATCACAATTATCAATCAACAAATTTGAATTATCTGATAACTTGAGCCTTACTTTATATTTTATGAATACAAATAATAAGAGTCTATAATCATATTTCACAAATATCATCACCAATATTTAAGATTCTCTTTGCCATTGCAGTGGTATGTATCTTTGGAAGATAAAATATAGGTGAGAATTATTTTTCTCTAGATGGTAGAAGAAATAGAAACACTTTTATGAAAGGAAAATGTAATATTTTGGAACTTGGCTCATGTGACATAATTCACAAGTTCCCTTAGTCCTTAGGTATGAGTATATCACTTTGAAGACTGCTGAGTTATTGTATAGTAGAAACTCAAAGAATGAGAAATGAAAAAGATTGTCTAAACATAAAGTACACATAATAGAGAGCTGATCAAGATCAGTAATTGGTGTATCATAACATTGAGTAGCTGGGTTGGACTGTGGTTTGAACAGGGCCCTTGAAACTTAATGTTTATTGGATTCTCTAAATTAGCATTATTTTTCTACCTGTGTCTATGAAAGTTATTTCTTTTCACGTTATAAATTCATTTCACTAAAAATCTAAAGTCTTACCTACCTAAGATACAGATATGTCTCTAGATAAACATATATGAAATAGCATATCTTCTAAAAATTGATCCCCTGAAGCTATGCATATAGACATCTGTGGAAACCCTATATGATTCTTAATTTCATTTTTATTCATTTTCCTTTATATAAACTACTTGTGCTCTGTTTTATATTACAGGGTATACAATTCATATATTAATTTTAAAGTTATAATTTTCTTACTTGCATTTAAGTATTTACTTAGAATAATAACTTAGTAATTAGTTAATAGTGTTTCATAAGTCAAGATATGTATCTTTTTACTTCCTAATGAACTCTATACATTTATTTTTCACCAGAATATTAGAGAATACTTGCTTTGGTTATTTCTAAGGTGTTAAAGATGATAATTTAAGAGTGGTAATATTCTCACTGAATTATGTTCAGTATCTTAGAACTGAGCTGTATTTTAGTCACTCAGATTTACTTATGTGTGAAGCAGATCAGCATCCTGTATGAAGCAGATCAGCATCCTGTATGAAGCCTTCTCTGGTTAGTCTGTGCTTTATACCTTGTATTCTATGGGACACATCTCGTAGAAATCTGTGTGCTTGTATACTATGGGACACATTTCACAGAGATCTGTGTGCATCTTGTAGAGAGCTGTCTGTGTGCCTCCTGACTTACCCTCATAATGAAAATTACACTTGAAACATGGCTCTTTACAGATGTTTTGATTTAAGTTGAGGTAATATGGAAAATACATTGAAGAACACACTGGCCTGTTTGGGATGCAGATTTAAAAACACTTTCCATTAACATTCTCCAGAAGAAAACTTTGGTGTATATATATTTTTTTCCCACATGAACTATATGATTAATGAAAATCAAAAGGATGGTTTCCTTTCCCTCTTCTCTCACCTTTCTCCTCTAGGATTCACTACTTCCATAACAGTGGCTAGTCATACTTTGAAGGGTTGCCTGCAAAATGGAAACAGAATGTCTTAGAATTTGGCCATGGTTGCCTTAATGCAGGATGTGTTAGGAATCCTCTGGCCATCACAATCATCCTCAAAATCCTGCTATTTGTGGACATCACATTATCAGTTCTTCCATTGTTTTAAAGGCTAAGAAGCACAATCACTATTATACTTCATCCTTCTTTGTGACAGCTGTGATATTATAGGGCTGTGGCACTCAATCTGTGGGTTGTGACTCCTTTGGAGGGTAGAATGACTCTTTCACAGGGGTGATCTCAGACCATCAGAAAACATAGATATTCACAATAGGCTTCATAACAACAGCAAAATTACTACAATGAAATTGCAATGAAAATAATTTTATGTGGCACAGTCATATCTGTTGGGAATAGCAGAAGTCATAAAACCAGTATAGCTGCTTGACAAAGATCCAGTAGGGCTGAGCCACATGATGGCTGCCATGCCACCTTTGGTCTTCATCTCCACCTGTTACATACTTGGGGCTCTTTTAATATTTGTACAATTTGTAGATATTGGATTGGTGGAAAATTCCTTATGAATCATTTATGCCTTCTCCCAGGAATGCTGCTTCTAAGCTTACCCAGGAAAGTCCTGAACATACTATTCCTCCCACTTTTAGGGAGATATCCTTATCTTACAAGGCTCTTCCCACTGTACACTCAGACAATTACGTGTTATACAACTCTGCCCTACATAGAGACATATTGATGAGCAAAGTACGGAGTAGAAAGATGATAAAAGTATGAGGTATTAGGACCTCCCTCTCTTAGAAGTTAGCTCATGTAGAGCCACTATAATGTCATATGACCAAGGAACAACAGAATGCCAGGATTAGACATATAGACAAATTCTATAAAGATATAAATGTGAACATTGATTGTATTATGCCAGAATTTGAATAATAACTGCAGCATATTTAGCCTGAGGATTTTTCCTGGGCACTCTGACCACTAAGAGTTAATAATACACTGCTTGTGATATGGCAAAATGCCCAGGGTGGTTGAAGATTTTGTTTTGGTCTAGTGTCCTTGAAGTAAACAAGGCTACCAGCCTGAGAACAGGTTGTCATATGCCTCTAGATTCTCAAAAATTGGGTTATGGGGTTAGTGAGTAAGAATTATAACTCTCTTTATTAATGACGTCCAAACTTGAGGGAAAATGATTAGAAATGATAACTTTGTTCTGTCATAGTTTATTAATGATGAGTAAAAGATGAACAAAAGGAAGTGAAACACATGTCCAAAAACAAAAATGATATGATCTATGTTTTGGAACATCACGAATGTATCCCTGCTTACTAAATTCTGTCTAAATAAAGAAACACTCTGGCTGCTAGTCATTCAGGCTGCATGATTCTCCTGACCACAATGGCCTGGCTCACTTCCTTCCCGAGCTGAATCCTTACACCCTCTGCAGGACTCATTCACTGCTGGGGATGGCTTCCGGCATTTATGGATGGGAGGTTCACCATAACACAAGGAACTGTATTAAAGGGTTGCAGCAATGGGAAAGTTGAGAACTATTATCATAGGGTCAGGTTCCCAGGTCTACATATGAGTAATGGGAATATGTTTAATAGTCAGTTTAACGTTTAGTTTTCATTAGTGTTTCTAAAATATAACATTTTTTGTGCATTTTCCATAGTTATAGGCATACCTATTTAACCAGGAATAATTAAAACGATTGTAGTTCTTGATTCAGTCATAAAATAAATTCTGAGTCTCTGCCGTGTCCTAGCCACCAGGCTTAAAAGGCTCTAGAGATCAATAGTGCAGAGGATAACATAGTTCCGACCTTACCATACATGTTAACCACATGTCACACAAATAATGTCTGATTTTCAATGGAAGGTGAAGAAGAAAGAACCAGGTGTGGTATTGGTGAGGGTGACTCCATGGCAGATCTTCAGCTGACCCCATAGCCACAGAAAAGATTTATGTTAGTGAGTTCCTGGAGAAAAAAATAACTGTAAACAACGATGCGTTTAAATTTTTTTTTTTCCTCATCAGTATCCTTCCTCAAGATTAGATTCTTGGGTATTTCTTAAAGTTTAGCTGATTGAGCAGAATCAGCTGACATGAAAACATCCTTTAAAAGTTTTGCAAGGTTTTTCTCCCCATTTAATCTGCTTGTTTGGGTTTTATATGCTGAGTGAGCAGAAGTCTTAGGTAGCTGATTATGCACCTTCATCAAGGCTTTAGTGGACCATGTTCTTAGAACAGAGTGTATTACCAAAAAGGGACTCAAGAGAAGTTACGCAGGGGAAAGAGAAATAATGCACAGGATGTAGTAGGAACACTGCTATGAACTCCTTTCGTTGGGCTGGGAATCTTGGCCAGTATCTAATCCCTATCAGAGCATTTGTAGACACATAGGTCTTCATGTAGTGGGAGTTCATAAAACTGGAAAGAGAGATTTGTAAGTCTCCCTTTCCATCTCTGGGATCACAATGAAATGTCACCCTTTCTTTTTCCGTGATGGGGAATTTAATACATTTATTAATTATTAATTTATTAATTATTGATATCGCTAATTACATTAAGTTTATATTTCCATTCTTTTCTTATAGTCAGTCTTAAATTTATTCTGAATGTGTTAATTACTGGTTTTATATTCTGTTTTAAATGTAGAAATAATGGTGCACATATTTTCTTCAAACACGGGGCTTTTTCTTGATGTTTCACTTTAAAAATATATTGCTAACCATGTAGCAAGGCAAATACTCAATACTATTTCTTCAAGGTATTTTAATTTTTACAGAAGTGTGCTTTTTGAAGGTGGCTATTTAGTTTAATTTTTTCCTTTACACTGTAATTGGCTTTTCCTCCATTTCTGCCAATACTAATTTTCTTTTTGTGCTAGTATTGTTTGCCTAATATTACACTGATATCAGGTACAATACTATGAATTCTCATGTCATTTATCAAAATTTGCCTATTGATTAATTATATAATAGTCTTATTTAAGCAGCCTGTTTATAAAAGAGTAAATGCAAAATGAATGAAGACCTATACAGAGAATTGAACAAGATATCCTGATTGACCTTATAATAGAAGTCATTATTATTTACCAAGTCAAACCTGAACAGACAATGCAAATACGTGTAATTAGTTTCCTAAGCATTCTTATTCAAGTAAGTAGATTATACATATAGGTGCAAATATATTGATTAGGATCATTGCAAAGACTGTTGACCATAATCAAGATTTCTTACACACTTTACGCAAACAATACAAGCACTTCTATGATTACTAAGGATAGTTCTTTAGCAACGCCACTCTTTTTCACTTTTCCCCTTGTGAATAAAGCCTATAATTCATTGAAGATATAAGATTCACTCTATGTCAAAAGAAGTAAATGAAAATAATTCACATTAGCCTCTTAAGACAGTGTAGCATTTGTGTAATACCACAATTATGACCAAATTAGATATTGAAAATTATTTTAAGCCTATCTTAAGATATGTGAAAAGTAAAATAGAACTTTAGTGCCTTTTTGTTCCCTAGTAATAACATAAGAATTAAAGGCATGTACACATACAGCCATGTGTTAACTGAAAAATTACCTCTAAAGAAAGATGGTCTTCCAATTCCAAACCTAATTTGTGAATACAGTCTTATGAGAAATGAGGTCTTTGCTGAGATAATAGAGTTAAAGTTGACATAATCCTGTAATCAGATAGAACCTTCATCTAATGATGAGCATTCTTTTTTTAAGATTTATTTATTTATTTAATGTCTATGCATGTACAATCTTATGCCAGAGAAGGAATCAGATCCCACTATAGGTGGCTGTGAGCCACCATGTGGTCGCTGGGAATTGAACCCAGGACCTCTGGAAGAGCAGTCAGTACTCTTAACCACTGAGCCATCTCTCCAGCCACAAGCATTCTTAATAAGACAGGGAGAAGAAGGCACAAGATGAAGGAGTTGAGTTGTATAAAAGCAGAGATAGAGACTGCAGTAACTCTATAATGAAGAGATATGGGCTTTTGGGCATCACCAATGCAGGCGAGAAACATGGGGTAGATTTATCTTTAAAATTTCCAGAAAGACCCAACCATATTCTTTCAGACTTCTGCCATCAAGCTAATGTGAAAAGCTTCATGTAAATTGTCATAGTTAAAACCCCAGAAAACTAATGTTTTCTGTTTTATGATTAACACTTGCTTTAAATTCAACAATGCTGTAGTAATATACAAAGGAGATAGTGTAAATCAAACTTTTAACTTCATTTTTATCCTTCATAAAATTTTCATGAGTATGCAGAACAAAATAGAAAGGCTGTTTCTCCATGTCACTCACAAAAGTCATGCAAATATGTAGAATCACCAACTATAATATCATGTTTCATTGTCTATATTAAAAAACAATCACAGGAGTGCTCAGTAGTGTGCATAGAATAATATATGGAAATTTCCATAAAAATCATTGCAATGTCCCCACAGATTCATTTTCAGAATCTTTCACTTGTATATATTTAGATATATTATAAAACTAAATAGAAAAATATTGGTTAGTGCTATTTAATTTTCAAATATAAACAAGCACCTCTTTATTTTGTCCTGTAATATGGAGCATAGCTACTCAATGTACTCATTGTTTACTTACTGTTTCAAAAGCATGGAGCACTATAACTAGGATCTGACAAGGACATTTGTACATAGACAAATTTACATTTCCTTTACTCCACAAAACAATGAACTTGTGTATTTTCCTCAGTTATAGCATTCCAAAGCATAGTGTACTTTTTAACATAATATGCAGTATTTTTAATCCATTCATGCTGGTTTCCTTTTCTCAAGAAGTCAGGTTGTTTATTTTTGGTAATTTTATATTCTTTAATTTGAACTAGATTTTTATGACTATTTTAAATGAGTACCCGTTATCAGATGTCATGACATATCTTCCTTTGAATGCATGCACATATGAGATTTAGCAGAAATTTTGCAGATGAAAAGAGAATAGGAATGAGATACACACACACACACACACACACACACACACACACGTGTGTGTGTGTGTGTGTGTGTGTGTGTGTGTGTGTGTAATCTAGTCATATAATTTCAGATTTAGTAGGGAATTTCAGATTTGCTATATATAAGAATTGTTTTCAACTTTCAAAAAGTATACCATTTTCTTGTCTACTACATATATCAGTTAAAATTAGAAAAGTATACATGTATACACACAACACACACACACACACACACACACACAAGAATGCTAGCATTTGGTGTTTTTTTTTTTTTTCCAAAATAAGATCTATTTTGGAAAGAGGACATTTCAAGTGAGAAAAAGATATTAGTCATCCCCTTCTCAGGACAGCTTTGTTGTTATGCCAAGAAATTAACTTACGATAGTCAGTTCTCCCCAGGTTGGAGAATCAGCTGCACTTTAACCTCATGACTTTGGCATGCATTAATGGCACAAAGAGAGACTTCATTTGCACTGATCACTATCATTTACAGAAGTTGTACTTTGATGGCAACAGTAAATCCCTGTAATTTTTCAGCCTACTACAATAGATGATGGCTATTGCTCTATATTGTTCCTAGGTAACAAACGCCATTTGGTGAGGGGGAGCTGAAGATATTGCTGGGGATTTTGAAATGCTCATACCCGGGTTGTGATTTGAGCAGTACTGCTTACACACTTGCTATTGTATGGAAGAGGGTTTATCATTCAACTCCTATCTTAACAGTTAGGCCAGAGTACTGATCCATAATTATTGTGATTCAGACAATATCATTAATATTTTGATATATGTAGACTTCATATTATAGAAAACAGGTTTATTGTGCCTTGGTAGAGAGGAGTGAAGAATCCATACACTTTGCTGGGACATGCAGATGAGATAGAACAGGCAGGTGATGCTCAGGAAATATTTTGCCTCATTTTGAACCCCAAACTCCATAAGTAGGGCGATTTATCAGCCCCTTCATAACTTCAACTCCAACTGTATACATCTTATGTTTTAAATTATCCTGTTATTATGCTGTGTTCTCACAGCTATTTATAATCGCATCCTGATGCTTTTTGATTTATGAGTCATCACAGAATTCTTAATTTTTCTACTTTTGTCATGAAGCAGTTGTGATCTGTAATGGAAGAAACTGATTCTTATCACATGACAAGAAGGTCCTAGGGGCATTAAGATATACCGCGCTAACTATCATTGCCCTCAGCTTTTCAGTGGGGTGAGCTTAAGTCAAGTGGAGGAGAAACAGAGAATCCATAAATGCTCCAGTTACTTGCTCTTTACTATGCCGCCTTTTCATTGGTTGTTGCCATTCTTGTCTTTTTGTCACTGACAAGTACTTTTGCCCCCAGGCAAGCAGTTGACACTACTATGTTGTCTTTCTACATTTCCTTTGGTGGCTCTTGTGTGTGTGTGTGTGTGTGTGTGTGGTTTCCCTGCTAGTAGGGAAAAAAAGCCTTATATTATATAACATAAACATTTCAAATATTTTCATAGGCTTTATTTGAACTTAAAGTGAATGTCCTTCTCAAAGTCCATTTTCCCTTAATTTTTTAAATCCTTTCAAAAGAATGTGGTTATATTAAAACACGGTTACTCTGCGAAGAGTTGAAAAACCTCACCACCAGCCACAACTCTTTTTCTTTTGATCTAGAAAGAGCAGCCCAAACTGCTTTCAGACATGCAAAATTAAAATTTCAAGAAGTCTTGAACATCCGCTCGGAACACATTTCAGATCTTTTAAACATGTTTGTTCTCTTCACCACCAGGCTTTCTCACTCCTCTTCTGCCAGGTAAAGAGGCCACTGCAGCCTGCTTGTGGACGGATTTGTCTTTGTTGTACGATTTTTGTATTCCTCTTGTTACACTTATGCTTCACTGGGAATTATCATATCCTGGACATAGGAGAGAGAGCTTTCCAGAGTGGAGTCTTCCCACATATGATGTGAAGGTGCTTCACCAACAGTCTTGCCTTCCTAATACCTTTCCTCTGTCACTGACTACAATTCCGGCAGGATTTTGTCCCTTTACTGGGGCCATTATAGAGACACCTAAATCCAGCACTCCTCTTGGATTCCAGAGGTGTGATATAAATTCTTAGGGGCATCACAATTGATTAACATGTCCAGAAAGCTAGGTCTCATTATAAATTGCACCTATGTGACTGCCTTAAACTTGACATTTTAAAAAATAAATTATTAATTTCTGTTTTGAGCATTTAAAAAATAATCATACCTGCTTTAAGAAAAATCCCATTAATCACTCGGAAGAAGATAGGCATCTTGGTTGGCTACTATTTATCCTAAATTTGGGGCTAGGGTTATAGCTAAGTAGGTAAAATGCTTGCAATGCAAACACAATGACTCGAGTTTGATCCTCAGCACTCAGATTTAAAAAACAAAAACCAGGAATAATGGTTCATTTCCTGTCATCTAGTGCTAGGGGGGTTGGATGCACCAGATCCGAGACAGCCTAACCTAGTTGGTAAGTATGAGGTCTCCAAAAAAAGATCACCATCTCCCAAACAAATGATCAAAAGTCAAGCTGAATAGCATCTGAGGAAGGACATGACCTCTGAGGTTGTCTTATGACTGACACATACATGTATGTATACAGAGGGACACACACACACACACACACACACACACACACACTACACACATGCACATACAAACACCGATGTTAGAAATAAAGAAGAGGAAGAGGGTCCTTCACTTACCTTGTGAGATTCTTCATTGTTCACAGCACTGCATCATGTACAGCGCAGAGATAAAGTCCTCCTCGCCAATACCGTAATATGCACTGGGCAGTGTCCAAAGTAATGGATGGAGATTATCTCACTTCTCCATTGTAACAGCCCTGTCAGGACCGGTTACCCCTATTTCCCAGATGAGTGAATTGACACTTAGGTGCAAAGTCACAAATCCCTTCTCAGCAGCTCTAAGTTTTATTCAAGGTGGTGTTCTTAGAAGCAGACAAGAGGCTGAAGAATTGTGGTAGAGAGAGAAGGGGGCAGAGGACACTGTGCATAAGGGCGAACTGTGCAAAAACAGGCTGTTTTTCAGCTGGGTACTTTAACCTTAGGAACTGGCAATCCTGAAAGACAGAAGAGAATAACCCCCCCCCCCCCTTTTTTTTTTTTCAGAGCTGAGGACCCAACCCAGGGCCTTGTGCTTGCTAGGCAAGTGCTCTACCACTGAGCTAAATCCCCAAACTCCAAATAAACACCTTTTAAGGCACAAGATTTGGAGCCTTGGCAAGCGGGTTTCAACCAAAGTTGTTCATTCGTAGAGTATGTCAACAGTCTTTCAAATGAGTGGATTCAGTGTTCATTAATTAAAATTAATTAAATGTTGGGTCCCACTCCTTATTGACGGCGTGTGACGCTCCGCGGAGAGGCAGTGCTGTTCTCAGATAGGCTCCTTTGAGCGATATTTCTCATTGTCTTTGAAAATAATTAAACCCACATTTCAATGTTAATATGATCACTAATGAAAAGATTCTTGTACTAACAGAGCAAGAAGGGACTTTAGAACCGTGGACTTTAGCCCTGTCCAATTAGGATGAGAAATGAAACCCAAAGCATTGACCTAGACTCACCCGGACTAGAAACAAACTGCCGGCCAAATTAGTTCTAGGGAACCCACTTGAAAATAGATGAATATTTTTATTAATTATAAAAAGTTACATTTTTTTTTAAAAGTCGTATGCCTTTTTTTCTCCAATCAATGTAATTTTCTTTGGAAGATGGTTTAAGTTTCAGCATTTAAATAATTAGTATCATGTCTGAATATTCAATAGAAGCTTTATGGGATGTTTTATTCTAATAATAATAATAATAATAGACTTGTCTTTACAAATATAATTAAACGTTTGGTTATTTCCCACATAACAGCAAAATTATTTAATTGCTAAACTTGAAATTATGGTTTAACAAAAAGACTAGCTGCCTATAATACTTGGACCTTGAAGAAGAATGTTGTTAATATTCTCCTGTGAATGCCTTCAGTCTCCGCCACCCCCCCATGGATAAATGCATTGTATTATTTAATTAAAATAGTATATTAAATTTCTCCCTTAACAATATCATACACATACATCATAACACATTCTGATTATTCTTCTCCCACACTTTTTCTCCGTCCTACCCCTATAATCTCCCGTCTTCCCTACAACTCCTTCTCCTGTGTTCACCATTTATGTCTCTTTGTTGTGCTTTACGACCCCTGAGTTTAACCAGGGCAGTGTGCTTGAGAAGGAGTGTGGAAGTACTCACTGGAGTCCTGTGGGCTCACCCGTAAGTACATAACTGAAAACAATAACTTCTACCCCCCCAGTATCCATCAGTGTTTGCCAATAGTTTGCCAAAGAGAAGAAAGGATCTATGAGGCTCTCTGACTAGGAAACCTTTGGCAATTTTCTTATCTGTTTGTACATCTCAATTTTAATTAATTAAAGTATCTAATTACTATGATTTAATCTCATTATTGTTATGGACTGAATCTTTGTATATACTGAATTCTTTACCAAAATGATTGCGTTAGGAGGTGTGGCCTCCGGGAATTAATTAGAGACCTCACAGTCTAATCTATTTAAAGACAAACTCAGAGAGCTCTTCAGGCCCCATTCTGCCAGGGCAAGATCAAAAAAGTCAGTGTTGTGTGTCCTCGAAGAAGGATCTCACCTAAACCTGATGGTGGTCACAAACTTAAGTCTTCAGAGTTGTAAGAAAGAAATCTCTTTGTAATAAGCAACCTGGTCTATGGTACTTTGTTATAGTAGGTTTAACAAACTAATACCATTATTATTTTTTTAACTCAGTTAAAAAAAATAACCTGAAAGAAATGTCTGTATCTTTCTCTTACTTAATTTTTAACTTCTACCTCCAAAGCATTTCATCTTCAAGCACTTTCCTTTGGCAGTATAAAGAAGTTAAATGTATCATTGAAATGTGAAAATAAATGGTCCCATAATGATATACAGAACTTCCAGGCATTCAAAACTTTTATCACACAAATGAACTCTGTCATAATCCTATTTAAAATGAGAATGGAATGAAAACCAGAGTACAAGCTATACTAATTAGGCAATAATTTCTGCAGTGTTCCTACTCTAAGAAAGATAAAAAGCATTTCCATTTTGGCTAAGCCTTACCCCATTCATTCATCTTCCATCAGGTAGCTAGGTGAGACTTACTTACTGTCCATGCTTGTATACCATTCCAGCTCACCCCGCCCCCCCCAACGCCTCAAAGAAATCAAACACATCGTTCTTCCCAGAAGATAAAATCCCATTAAAAGATTTACTTCTGAGGCAGCAGTTAAAAAGAAATGACTGTGGGGATATTCACATTTCCATAAACAATTTTCATGTTCACTAGAAAGGGGCCCCCTATCCCTGTAATCTTGATATCCAGTGTCTCCCAGGACTCATTTGTACCATTCATAACTATGGGTTCTGCGGTCTCTTAGATAATGCTTTACAAACAAATGAGCCTTTTCATTTATTCCTAATGACTTTGGTTTATACAAAGAGATCTTAAACTGTCCCCAGAGCAATCATTTTGCGAAAATGTTATTAGAACATCTTTACAAATTTAGAAACAAAGGGAGGTTTCATTAACAATGGAAGTCATTGGGAACTGAGGGCCCCTGGCATATCCAGTTCTTCCCAATCTTATTTTCAGTAATGAGTAAGAATGATCTTGTGAACTATACGTTGATTTTATCTGGTGAACGGCGAAGGAAGTGAGAAACTGATGAAGTGGGGAGAGTTGCTAGAAAAATCAGCATTCTTGGGCTAATCAGCTCTGCCTCTTTCCTCTTGGAGGAGAAATATGAAATTATACCTCCTGGTATCTGCTAATTGAGCCATTTCTTTCCTGAGACTTGGGGAGTTTGTTCCCAAGACTGAAGATTATTTTTTCAGGCTTTAGATTATCTATTCAAACATATGTGTGTTTCACTTTCCCCTTCATCAAGTTTGATATGTGTACTATGTACAACGGGACAGACAGTCTGTGACGGGCGTGAAAGCAGACCCAAAGCACATCCATATTATGCAGCATTTACCATGATTTACAGCTGCAGATTTCTACATAGAACCTTCTGTCCTATGTAGCTTTGATTTCAAAGTTATATTTCTTCATCACATCTATCATCATTTCCAAACTTTTATTGCTGGATTTTTGTTTCAAGGTTTCTTCTGATTGTTTTGCTATATGGTAGATCATTACATTACTGCTAAATTGTGTCCTTTTCAGGCACTTAAAGGCTGTGTTTACTGGGTATCATGACAGTGCTGGTAATTGTAATGTTTATTGTTAGAAACCCAATCTTGTCACCACCAAGTATTTCTGAAAGATAACATAGTAAACACTGCTTAAAAGATAAAATTCAAAAAGATATTAGAGATGACATCCATGTCCAGCTAAACTCTGAGAGAATTACATGTTGGTCATACTGGCATAGAAATTTCTATTTGGTTAGGCTTGGGGATTCACAATGGTGGTCTCTTAAAAGATGCACTGATCTTGGCATGATCTTCTTCACCAGTCTTAACAGTTCTGACAGATCTAACAAAGGTTAACCACCAACAGAGTTCAGAGCCTGCTTTGGACTAGAAAGTACAGAGTACCTCCCCTGCTGCTCAACACAGACCCAAGGTGGGTGGGGATTCCAACTGTTAGCTTCCTTCTGGAGGAAGCATTAACCTGTGCACACAATGCCCCAGTTTCTCTGAGTCTGTCTCCAAAAAGAGCATCAGGCTTTCCAGACATGGACTTCTGATGCATCTAATGTGATCTAGACACCTAACAAAGAATGGAGACAGTGGATTGGACTGTTAGACCTCACCATTTCTCCCCTAGCTCAGCACAGAGTAAGCAGACAAAAGCCACAGCTGTCTGCTGCTTTCCTGAGAAGAAGCTGTGTGGTAGAGGCCTTCCAGAATTTCTAGCCAGGCTGGTTTGTATCGGTCTTCTCTTGTATGAAGCATCTTTAGGAACTTGTGCAAAGAAGAGTAATGTACAGAAATCCACATAAATAATAAAGCTAGAAAGTGAAGAAAAAGGCAGAAAAATCTAGAAACTCCTCTTAATGAAATAAACTTGATTGTTTACTTGTTAGTGCAAAATCACTGTGGTAATAAGTGTGCTCACTCAAGCTAAGAGAAAATGAAAGTAAAGCTACGAATTTCAATAAAGATGAAAATACTTAAAAGTACCAACAGGGTGTGGAAATAAACAGCTGAACTAAAATTCACTTGAAGGCTTCACCAGCAGATGGAAGCAATCATAAGCATCAGCAAATCAAAAGCAGATCACTAGAGGTAATTATCGTAGAGGAGAAAACTTATAGGGATGGGAAGGAGTGAAGAAATATGAAGGGGCTTTTAGGATACTGTCAAGCAGACCAACATGAACACTGCACAAGTTTAAGAGGGAAAAGACAGAGGGAAAGGACCAGAAAGTTGTCAGAAAGATACAGAGCCTGATTCTTCCTTTGTCTGTGGAAGGAAACTAGCATGCAGGACCATGGAGTCCAAGAATGCAGAATACAATGAGTCCCAAGAAATTTATACAGAGATACATCACAACCATTGGCATCGCTCGTCTCCAGGCTCAAAAGGTAGAACAGACACCCGGACACAGAGTGTATAAGTAACTGTATTTTTATAATGGAAAATATCCCTTCTCAGCCCAGAGTCCCTTCTGCTATAAAAAGTAGCTGAAGACACAAGGTCATGCAGACATTAGATCCTGACAAAAATAATTCAGACACAGATTACAAAAAGAATAACTCAGAACATGGCATTCCTCAACATGTTATTTTTGGCCTCTGATGACTCTTTAGAATGTAAGATGCGTGCGTGCGTGCGTGCGTGCGTGCGTGCGTGCATGCGTGTGCGTGTGCGTGTGCGTGTGCGTGTGCGTGTGTGTGTGTGTGTGTGTCTTACACAGTTTAACCGGTATAGCCAGGAGTCACCTCTAGATGATAAATGAAACAACTTTAGCTAGTGGCTGTAGTATAATATTCATGAAATTTCTAGGGAATATAGTTTGCCATTTACCGTTTAATTTTGTTTCTTTTCTTTAGTTTCCATACTTTTAAACATGGAATGTTTTGTACGGATGCTGGTCATGTAACCATGAGAATCCCAACATACTGGGTTCTATTCTCATCTCTTGGATCTGTCAATAGCTTAATTTCTCTTGGAAAGTAAGCTGTTACTAACATATCTAATATTGATTGATGAGTTAGTAATTTCAGGAGAAATGGTAGTGATTTTATTTTTTTTGGAGGGGGGAGTTACTTGCAAAGTTCTGTATCAATTTCTTGGTCAAAGTCATACAGTATTGCAGTGTTGGCTTCTACATCTCATAGTATTTGGAGAGAAGACCCATCCTGATATATAAGTGCTGATTTATTGAAGACATCTGACTGATCTTAAATAATACCTATTCAGAATGAGTACTTTCTCTAAAAAAAATTAGTAACAGTACTCTCTTTAGTGAATTTAAGTATGCATTGTGGCAAGCTGGTCATAAACAGAAAGGAAGAAATCTGTGTCACCCACTCTTGACAGGAGAAGAATCCTGCTGACCGTTTCTATTTGATATCCAGGCTTAGCTAGAAAACAAAGATAAGCTGTGAGGTCCTCTACTGCTGTGGACTCTACCTCTATCCTCCTCCTCCACTCTTCTCACCTTTTAAAAAACAGATGAACAGATGCTTGCCTGTTAACACTGCGAGGGGAAGGGTTTCTCTCTAGTGAGCAGCCCTTCTTAACCACTGGAAATGACTCCCATCCCTACACTTGTAGACCCTCAGACTTTCTTCTGCTTTCCCATACCGCTTTATCCATAATAGTGTTTAACAATAAAAGTTCTGAATCTTTAAAAAACATTGTTTCTTCCTGTGACTCGGAGAGGACAATCTGTGTAGTCACATTCAAATTATTAATGGGAAATGTAACTAATAGACTAATGAATATTACAAAAAGAGATATACACTTTCCAACTTGTAAAAAGTCTTCAAATATTTCTTCAGACAAGTATTTTAAAGAGCGAGGGAATGTGGTGTATTGTAGAACACCACTGTGAGAAAGTTGACTTGCAAATTTATAATTCATGAATTGCCAGGCGTAACTAAATTCATGCTAATTTTTCTCACTCTGATTTTTTATTTTGGAGTCAAAGTAATAGTTTACTGTTGTTTTATAATAACCACATAAACATAGTAGAAAGGTCTTTATTAGTTATTTTATTGTTTTTATTGTTTTTCATTATTGTTTTTATTATTTTCATTATTGTTTATCATTAAATTTATGATTCTATACTTGTAATGTTTGAGGAAATTACTTCTAGATAATAATATAAAAATGTAAAAATGGCCAGTTAGCTCAGTTGTTTAGAATGTGGAGCTAATAACACCAAGGTCATGGGTTCTATCCCGTCTACTGGCCACATGAAAGTCCCTTAGTCCTGGATCAATGGCTCAGCGGTTAAAAGTACTTTCTGTTCTTTTAGAAGACTTGGCTTGAGTTCAATTTTAAGAAACCAGCTCAAGGGTCTGACAACCTGTAATTCCAGTTCCAGGGGACCTGATGCCCTCTTCTGATCTCTCCAGGCTCTGGCACAAACCTGATTCAGTTACATACACTCAGGCCCTCACACATACACATTACATTTTTTAAATAGATTGTTTTTCAAAAAGAATTTAAAATGAAGTGGTTGACTTTTATTCAAATAAATTCACCATCTACTACCTTTGTTGTCATTTTCTGAGTGTATACATTATGAAAGCAAATTTTCAGATAGCAATTCAATTAATGCCTTTGAAAATAGAAAGGACTTTATGTTTTTGATGCTTTAACAGGGCTTTGTTGTTTGTTTGTTTAATGATAATTTTATGAGCATAAACAAAAAATGAAATTCAAAACTTCCTTGGAATAAAAGACATTATTTTATTTTCTAGTCACAAATAAATTTGCATATCAGTACTATGTAGTATCACATTGTTTTAGGAGAAATGTAATTGGTAAATCATCTTTTAAGTAGCTGGCTGTAGGAAAGCAAAATTAGTCTTTATTTTCAAAACCACGAAGCTGTTGATTAATAGAAAACCACCATGGGTTGCTTCCTTAGAATACCACTCAATGTTAGAGACATCGTCTACTGCACAGGAGTGTCATTGCTGGATGAGGATGTCTGGGAGTTCATCTGGATGAAATTCCACTCCACTACTGCAGTTTCGGAGAAGAAGATATTACTGGAGGCTCTAACTTGCAGTGATGACAGGAATTTATTAAATAGGTAAGTCCATTAAATTTCCCAAGTTATTTTTGTAATGAATGTTACCCTCTACAATTAAAGTGCTCCAGAGTTGATTTTATTTCCTTGAATATAAGGTACTGTAAAATTTGGTCCTATGAAACATATTTTTTATAAAGAGGAGGAAACCTACTTGGTAAGATGACTAAATCAACTATGACTAAATTATTTTATAAAGTTTTATATGTATTTGAGAAAATATTTCACTGTAAAAGGAAATGTTTAGTGTGAAGAATTTGAGTTGGAATTGTGTCAACATATATGATTTGTGATTTTTTTCCATCCCATAGATATTCTTAGAGTTTAATTATTGTATTTTGTGAAAGTGCCACGAATTTTATCTGTATTTTCTAAACAGAAATTGTTCGGTAATTATTCATTGGGAAAGTTTTAACTCAAGTATTTTTGAAGAATATGAATAAATTGTGATTTTTTTAAAAAAATTTAAGATTATAAAGTGTTTAAGTTTCCCCACAATTTTATCCTTATAGGCTTCTAAACCTGTCTCTGAATTCTGAGGTGGTGTTGGATCAAGATGCAATTGATGTCATAATCCATGTAGCCAGAAATCCACATGGCCGAGATCTTGCCTGGAAGTTTTTCAGAGACAAATGGAAAATACTAAATACCAGGTAGAGATTATAATCTGTTCATGCCTGAATGAATAAATGAAAACCAGTATTTGAGGAATGGATACCCAAGGTTTTTGTTAGGGCTATGAACCAAATGTTAAAATTAGACTTCATAATAGTCAGCAAAGATGGCTGTTGCCATTCCTTGAAATTCATGATTATTTTAACACTTCTCTAACATTCTTCATTTAATAAAGATTGATAACCTTAATTAATGGGAAAGCATGGAGAGAGTAAGAATTGTTCAGCAGGGCAACTTTGCTTGGAAATTCATCAAACTGCATAAAGTTGAAATCCTTTCATAAAACTTGTATATTCTGTATATATTATAGAAAAAGAAAACATAAATCACATATAAATGCTATTCCAACAAGGAAATTTACTCTTGTAGAATTGTTTTAAATTCTCTTTAAATGTAAATACCGTAAAACACCTCAGTACAATAGTGACACAGAGAAAACTCATTAATCACTTGGATCGTTGTATTATTCCAGCTGCAGGAGAATTAATTCCCAGGATATCTTGTTTCGTGGTGAGAATTCTTCAGCTTCAATTTTAGAAAAATATTTCATTATGCATTTAAATATATTATAATAAATGCTAATTTATGTCTCTGATAATCTCTATGGTATTTTAAAATTAAATCTATTATGGAGCAAGTAAATGCTGCATGTAATTCTTCGCCATGAATTTTTTCCCAGATAGTAAGCAGACCTAACATTTGGTCTCTTGAAAGCGGATGTAAAAACTATTGTGTTTTTTTCACTCCTTTATCGGTTATCTTTGCATAACAAGTTCATCAGAACGTGTTGTTACAGTTACATACGTTTCTGTCTAGAGCTACTTTATGTCTAGAAGCCGCTGGTATACCTGTACGACACGCTGACATTTTCTGAGCTTTCGGTTCATGTCTTAGAGTGATAGGAAGATTAGAGCTTGCATTGCCATTGTATTTATAGTGAGTCATGTAACAGGCAGTAAGGTGAAACTAATACATATGAACATTGCAGTTTAAAGGATTTCAAACACATACACCAACCTTACTTTGGCTTTATAAACCAGAGCTCAGTGGAATCCATCCACATATCATTTGTTTCTTCTTACTCTGTTTCTCAGCATGCTCATTTTTTCCCTGAGAACCTATGACCACGATTCATAAGGTAGAAAGACTGATATTTCAGTCTACAAATATAGTAGTGTTTATCTTCACAAGGAGGAGTGCTTTTATCAGTTGCTATTTTCCTCTCAATTCTTGAACATCAGAGCTCATGGGAAGGGCTGTCTAGGATATTATATTCTCACTTTACAGGGTCTTTCTGGTTTTAGGTATCATGTGCTCTCATGGCTTCTATTTCTCCCAGAAACATTTCTCTTAACTCACACCTTTCATTTGATGTTAGCACGTAGTAGAACCACTCCTGTGAAGTCCCCTACAGGATTATACCTGAAAACTAACCCTATATTTCACACTAGTCTTTCTTTCCTTGTAAGTCAGGTAAGTATTCACCATTTGCTCAAGCCACACAGTGAGACGTCTATGTAGACATCCTTCTTTCTTTTGCCGTATATAATAACAGACCCAAGGTCCTCTCAATAATCCTAAGTGTTTCTTGAGGCCACTATTTCTACCACCACATCTTTAGCATACGTTTGTTTGTTTTTCTTTTTCTTCTCCACTAGTCTAAAAGTGGTCTCCCATCTTTCTGTCTCATTACTTACACTTGCTGCTATTTATAAGCACATGTAACTTTTTTCTTTTTTCTTTTTCCTTTTCCTTTTTTTTTTTTTTTTGGTTTAGAACCTTCTAACAAGTGTTGATGACTCCCTTCTATAAAATTAAGAATGATTCTGTGCCACACTGAACATAGGCACTTCATGGTGTGTGTTTCGTATACCTCTCAAAGACTTTTCTTCTGGCCCAGCCTCACAGTTTATGCCCTCCTGATGCCAATACATCGAAGCTGTCTTCACATACCACGTGGTTTGACATTTCTTTGCCTTTGCTTGGCATTTCTTTCTCAGAACAACATCGTGCTTGTTTATATGCATCTTCTAAAATACAGAACTGTAGACCTTCTCTGAATTCTGTGCATCATTTCATCCATCTATATCTAGTTATACTAAATGAGAATTATCTCTTTCCATGTCTGTGCCCTCAACTACAGAAAATATGAGGTGGAGATTATGTTCTACTTTGCCTCACCTGGGGTGTAAAGGAAAACCATTGGATCTCTCTTAGAAGGAAGTGGCTTTTCTTCTTGTATGGTCAGCCACTTTTCTTATCACATGACCTTTACAATGGACACTTGTACTATTATTGAAGTGATTGGTTGTTTACTTCTTTGAGACAGTGTCACCATGTAATCTCAGCCATTCTGGAGCTCACTAAGTGGACCAGTCTGTCCTCACACATCATTCTCCCTCCCTCTGTATTCTGATTGCTGAGATTGTGGGTTTGTGCCATGGCACCTGGCAGTGTACAATATCAAGTGCCCATCTATTTGCTTTGACTAAAATGACTTTTCCTCATAATGGCAATCCTTCTATTTGATCCCCTCTTTTACATGATCAAACTAAGTCTTTCCACAGCTAAAGTACTGAAGAGCCTGCCAGTTGGGGAAGCAAAAGAAAGCATCTAGTAATAATGATGGGACCTTTGCCTCTAAAAGCTCAGTCTTATTATTTGTTATTTTTGGTTCTAAGAGCATGAAAGCTGTGATAGATGGCCTTAACGAAGTAGAGGCAAATTGACAAAGTGAGAGGTTTCTATTCACAGATATACATTGCACAGGGATCATAAGTCAAGAAATGGTGTTCATAGTGTAAGAATTATATATTATAATACATAACTAGATATTTTAATAACTACTCATTTAGATAACTAGATAATTTAATAATAAGAGTAACTGATGCCCTTTTATGATTTTTGTGTGTGTGTGTGAATTGCCTTGGTTTCGGAAACTTAATTAGAATTCCAAGATCTATTACGACCACAGAATCTGTGTGACATACTGGTTATGACTGAACTGGTCTTGCTCTTCTTCATTTCTTGTAAGATCATCCTTACAATGATCTTGGTTGCTATATACTAGAGCATTAAAAAATGCCTCTCTCTCGGGTCTTGGCTTGCAAATAGAACAACAATGCTTGAATCCAATTCTAGAGGCCTGGATTTTCACAGACCCATTGACATTTGGAGGTCTCTGAAACATTGTGCAGCAGGCCAGGTGGACCTGATAGAACCCCATGGCAATAAATGTTCCTTTGCCTCCCTCCCTCCTGAGAAGAGTGGCCAGTACTTCCCTGAGAGCTGGTGATCACTGATGGCCTTGGCAAATGCAACCCTTGGGAAATGCTACAAAAATCCTTCTAGCCAGATTTCTTAAATTATGACCCAGATAGACATTAAGACTGTTTTCTTTTATTTTTGTAGGTATGGAGAAGCATTATTTATGAATTCCAAACTTATCAGTGGAGTTACAGAATTTCTTAATACAGAAGGCGAACTTAAAGAGGTAAAAATTTTGTTACAATCTTTTTAAATAAACACGTGAAATTATAAATGTAGTTCCACTACTTCTTTGCATTAGCCTCTACAAGTTCCTTTTGCCCCCTGTGCATGCTCCTTATACACACATGTATTTAGACACTCACATGCACATATGCACATAAACACATGCATGCATGTGTATGTATGGTACACACACACACACACACACACACACACACACACACACACACTCACTCAATTACCTGCAAAGAAATCTCTAACATAGTAAGCATTAAATGACTATGAACAATGGGGAGGGCTGTGGAAAGTGTTCAAATGTAATGAATTCCATAGCTGGGGACCAGACATTCCAGAGATCTCAGATCCAACCACTGCTTCTCAAATGATTCTGTGAACTCAGTTCATAAACCATTTATTACAACTATGCCAATGACTACATGTCCAGAAGGGACTGTGCTTCATGCTGAGGTACACAGTAAAAGTCTGAGTGCTTATGTAGACACAGTAGCCTGCTAACAGCTATCCAGTCTATAAATAGAATGCATTCATATTATAGGAAGGAATACCACTACTGGTAACATACATTGAAAGCAATAGTTTGCCTAAGATAGATTTCTTGGCTCCATTACACATTAATTTTATTAATGAAAATAAGCTTGAGTTTTTAATGAACTTGTGTCCAGGTTCTGGAATATCTATCTTATCAATTTCTTATTATATCTCTCAATGTGTAAGCCATTTAGGTGTCTCCTTCCCCTCTATTAACTCCTCTCAGTACTGGAGAGGGATATAAAATGGGGACTATCAATCACACAGGAAAACAATAGCAAAATAAAGATTCTTTCATTTGATTATGATAATTGATGCTGCCTTTTTCTCTTCTGCTTCCACAGTATCCAGCTAATATTTAGCACAGAAATTGCTAGTTTCATTAGTTTTCACAGACAGCTGGAAGCTGTGACCCACAGATGATCCCATTGAGCAGCATTCCTTTAGAAGCATTGGACCCGGCACCTCTGCCACATCTTCTAATATTGCTCAGTTTCCTGAGAGCAGCTCCTTTTACTAACTTAGGATCTGTCACAATGAGTACTGTCCTGAGCTAAAGCTCTATTTCTAGTAATTCGAATGTCAGTCTTCCTCCCTGCTATGTGGTTCTCAACCTTGCAGGATTTAGCTTTGCAATCCCAGAATATTTTTGTTACTTTTTTTTTTTTTTAATGAAAGAAGCTAAATGGAGAGAACTTTTGTATACCCGTAGGAAACAGAAGGCATGTGCAAATTATAATTGCTTTCATTATTTTTACCTTTAAGCTGAGTGTTTTTAATATCACGATTTAATATTCAATAATCAAGAAATAAAGTATTGAGTTAGCCACAACCCCCACAAATATTGAAGTGAGCTCAGAAGTCCTTTTTTTTTCTCTTCCTTTACCCTGCCCATCCTATTTCCTTCTCATCTCCTGGCTCCCTTTCACCTTTATCCCTCTTTTCATTATCTGCCATTCATATATTCCTTGTTTTGATAATACAAAGGTCACAAAAAATTTAAATCATGTTTTAAATTGAGATTTAGTTGAATTCATCACATGCAAACCTTCTTGCTTGATGCATTACACTTACTTCATTTTTATCCTTTGATTCATGGCCATTTTTAATGTCCCGAGCTACCCCATCATGAAAGTTGCAATTTCAAAAACTGGAACTAAATTGAGGCTTTTAGTCCATCCTCTTCGAATCGGATAACTGAACAATGCAGAGTCTCGGTGGAATGAGCGATGAATCGCTTCACTGTGGACTTGCTTGCTCTCACTGTCCAGTTTGGTTGTTCTGCCGGAAGCCTTTCCAGACTTTCCCCACCTAGCCATTTTCTGCAGGTGTAGGGAATGTTATTTTTCAGGTGGGCTAGGGTAAAATTGGTGTTGTCACTCACCCCTTCCTTAAGCAGAAAGTGTTGAGGAAGATCAATGTCTTCCCTTTGAGGTTATTGCTAATTTATTATTGCTACGCCTGTAGATCTGAAGGGGATCAGCACCTTCATGAATTATGACATTGTTTTTAATTTTTAATTACACAATTTGTGTATGTCTGTATGTGGTTATGTGGTGTGGGTGCAGTTGCACCCAAGAGGCCAGACTAAGCTTTTGGAGCCCCTTAAATTGGAGTTACAAGCTGTTTCAGCTGACTGAGGATGGTGACGAGAACCTATCTGGGGTTCACTACAAAAGCAATATGCTCTCCATAGCTGAGCCAACTCTCCAGTTCCTTAAAAAAAATAATTTATCAGCTTCAATATTTTAATGACTATTAAGTAGATAAATTCTGTTTTATGGGCTCTTCCCTCAAACTGTTCTAGTACCTGAGACTGGAGTTTCTTCTTAATTACGTGGAACTAGCAATTTGACTGATATTCTTTCATGAGGCAATTCATTCTTTCCTTAATTTTTGAATTAGCAGAAACATAACCTCATAGAGCCTCAGAGACGTTTGCAATTTTCCAACGAATGTCCATTGAACACTTTGCCAGTGTCCTTGGTTCTTCTGTGAACATAACACACAGCCCTGTTATAAATGAATATGCATCCTCTCCATCACAGAGAATCCATTTACAACTTTAATGGGGAAGTCTTTTACCTTATAATGGACCAATAGCTTCTTCTATTTAGTTCTATGATTATCAAGATTCTATTATGCTTTGCAATTCTCTCTTAAAGTACTTTATGATGCCGGAGTCGAGGATACCCTTAAACAAGATGGTTTTCAATGTTAAACAAAATTTAAGAGCTAGATTAATAAACTCACCTAGAAATTGTGCTAAGAAAATCAGAAGGCATGAACAACACTGACATTTTACTAAATTTCATTTTATGAAAAGCGTCTACACTTATCCAGAATAAAAGCATGACAGATAAATATCTGAAAACCCAATTAAGATAAAACCTAATGGTGGCAGAAAAGAGCCTGTGAAATCAGCAGAACGGATGCTAAGTGCCTTTGTCTATGCTGAGCCTGCACAGACAAGCAAGCTCAGCAGCCAGACATTGCAGGCCCCTCGGGGGACCAGTGAGAAGGCTCTGAACTCACATTCTCCATAAGCAGTACTTAGGAATACAGGCCACAGGATCAGTTTATGGCAACTGCGGAGAGTGTACCAAATATGCTCTGATGACCAAGTTCCCCAACCAATGTCTGAATCACCTCAGGATCACCGAGCTCCCAGGGGAAGTATTTAGTGCACTTCAATCATAATTTGAGAAATGAAACTCTAGAGATCCACTAGTTACATTGACTATAGAGTTCTCTTACACGATGATCAGACTTTGTATCCAATCATGTTCAAGCCTGTGGTTTAGTTTTCTTCAAGTGTTCAGCTTGATTCATGAAGAGACCTGAGCATCTTCATGTAAGGGAAAGTTGTCAAAAGATCATTGATCATTATCTGGAATGTTCAATGAATGCCTAGAAACAAAATGATAATGGAGAACACATTTTGAGGAGAATGAGTGTAATTTTCATTAACATGTAATATTAATTTAGTATACTATGATATATTCTATAATAAATCACACAATTCAAAATGGAATAAAACACATTATTTGTTGCTGAATGGTCATAGAATCTCTCTGAACATAAGTATGTGAATGAGAATGTACCATTGTACTAATGAATTTCTAATAATCCAAATAATTTGTGTGCATGTATTTGTGGGTATAAGCATACTGTATGGTATATGTTTGTATAGAGCAGTGCCTAAAATGTTGGAAATATGCAAAAAATTCTCTCAATCTATTATTTATTCCTCTTTTTCTTAATATCTATAATTTTAGTCAAACATTACACTGATTTTATGACAATAAAATAATTCTCAGTTATGCATTAGATAACTTATGCTTGCTTTAACATACAGTGACTTTGATGTCATGTCAAGTATGCAGTTCCGTGATAGGCTTTTCCGTTGCCAACATTGTCAATTGCTAAACTTTCAGAAAGTTCATCAGTATCAAGTAATCAAATAACACCATCCTAAACAAACCAAACTGTCCATGAACTAAAATCCAAGTTAATTTGGAAATGTAGAATTAACCGCGTTTTCAACACCTCCATACCTCAGTCTTCCTGCCCAGATCTCATCTTGAGGCCCTCTATCTCCCTCCTGGCAGAGCCTCCATGTGGCACCTTCCATGTGATGAATCACACCCCACAGTAATTACACTACATAATGTCTCCTTGCTGTGAGTTGATTTTTCACGTTTGTCTGTTAGCACTGTAATTGTTGGTTGGTTGCCAGTTTCTTAAGGCACACAGAACACAAAGTGAAGCTGCTGATGTTTAATCCTGAAGAAAATTCCTTGAGTCTTCTCAGGGTATATGAACTCCCTAAATAAGACCGTCTGTCAGTAATAATTATGACAAAGTTCTTAATTTTTGTTGTTGTTGTTGTTTTTGAGACAGGTTGGAGCCTATCCTGGAACTGGCTTTGTAGACCAGGCTGGCCTTGAACTCATAGAGATCCACCTGCCTCTGCCTCCTGAGTTCCGGGATTAAAGGTGTGTGCCACCACCACCTGGCTCTTAAAAGTTTTTACTTCAAATTCTCTGACTAAATGGGACAATATTTTTTCCTCATCCTTTCTAAATCTATTTGGTTGGTTGTAATGATATTAATCACCCAGTTTTTGTCGCACAACTTCTTTGTTCTAAAGTCCAGTTACTTTGGTAATCTTTTGACATTGAAGATAGTTTTAAGTCCTATACTGTGTATTTTTAGAACATGACTAATAACCGGGCGGTGGTGGCACACGTCTTTAATCCCAGCACTCGGGAGGCAGAGCCAGGCGGATCTCTATGAGTTAGAGGCCAGCCTGGGCTACCAAGTGAGTACCAGGAAAGGTGCAAAGCTACACAGGGAAACCCTGTCTCGAAAAACCAAAAAAAAAAAA
>CABHPP010128606.1:1229-48324 GCA_902168425.1 Peromyscus attwateri | reverse complement strand
GGGGGACTGATTCTATAAATTGACAAGCACATCATAAAGGTCTGGGGGAGGATCTTTTGTGATCACCAGGTTATTAATCACATCCATCCCTTCTTCTGGGTGAATAACAGGTTATGCATACCTCCCTTTGGAGGAACAATCCTTTAAGTTTAGCATTTCTGATTCCCTTAGTGCTTATCTGTGAGAACAAGAATCACCATGACTACCACAACTACACATCTCATAGATGGCTAACATCTAAAATATGTAAATACCTCAAAAAACTGGACATCAAAAAAACCCATTTAAAAACTGTGGCTCAGATCTAAACCAAGTTTTCTCAATAGAAGAAAGTCAAATGGCTGAGAAGCACTTAAAGAAATGTTCAACATCTTTGGTCATCAGCGAAATGCAAATCAAAACTACTTTGAGGTTACATCTTACACCAGTCAGAATGACTAAAATCAAAAACACAAGTGACAGCTCATGCTTGAGAGGATTTGGAGCAAGGTCAAAACTACTCCATTGCAAACCTGTACAACCACTGTGGAAACCAATATGGCAATTCCTTAGAAAACTGGGAACAATCCAGTTGTTCACCAAAAGGGCTCCATGAGAACCCCTAAACAACCAAGGCTATTGGTTGCTCTCCACAAACTGAAGGTAAGGCCCTTTTGCAGAAGATAACAGCTACACAAACCATTAAACATGGAGAAGTAAAGCTGATGCCTATCTAGAGCCTTCACCCCTGCTGACTAGTGTTCAGGGTACTGGAAGGTACTCTGCATGCTAACAAAGGAGAAAGGTAAACACTAACGCAGCTACAAACCCTTTGATTTACAATGGTGACCTACCTATAAGATGTATTAGTGAAATAGTAGCACAAAGCTTGTGGGACTAACCAACCAATTTCTGATTGGATTTAAGGCCAGCTCCATGAGATGGAACCCATCCCCTACACTTCTGAGATGGCCAAGAACCTAAAACTAGATAGGACAGGAACCCAGAGGAAGACCAATTACTACTGTTCTGCCAAGTGAACATGGTAATAAAATGACTCCTAAGAACATTCTGCTATACTAAATAGATCAGTGTTTTACTGAGCCATCGTCCAAGAAGCTTCCTCCTGCAGTAGGTAAGAATAAATAAAGAGACCCACAACAGGACAATGTGCATGAAGTGAGAAAGCTTGAAACACTCAGTCCTAAATATAATGTCTACATTAATTTTCAACCCTCCCAGCTCAGGGAACACTGCAGAGGAGGAGGCAGGAAGAGTATAAGAGCCAGAGGGGATGAAGAATACCAAGGAAACAAGTCCCTCTAAACACAGCAGGACCGATGAATGTATGAACTCATAGAGACTGTGGCAGCATGCACAGAGCCTGCGCGGGTCTGAGCCTGGTAGGATCCCAGTGCTGAGAGTGGAAGTGGACACAAGCCCACATCCCTAACACAAAAACTTTCTTGATAACTACTTGCATATGAAAAATTAGTTTGATCCAATGGCATCTCACTGGGTATACAAACCACTCAAGAACAGGCCCCATGCCCAGCAGTAGATGGTCAACACAAAACAAACTCAGTGATATTTTTGGAGATTTTTTCTCTTTCTCTTTTTCTTCCTTACCCTATAGGTTCTTTGCTTATAAATTATGGTTTCTGTTTTTCTGGGATTTCTGTGTTTGCCAATGTGTGTGTCTCTGTGTTGATTTGTGGGTTTTGTGTTTTTCTTTGGCTTTTTGTTTTTCTGTTTGTTTGTTTGTTTTGTCCTATTCAGATTTGTTTGATTTTATTTTATCTAATTTTATTTTTTCTTTTTTTTAAATGTCTTTTTGCTTTCTAATAAGAAAGGATGTGGATCTAAGTGAATGAAAAGGTAGGGAGGAGCTGAGAGTAGTTGGGGGAAAGGGGACCATAATATACATTATGTGGGAAAAAATCTATTTTCAATTAAAAAAGAAAAAAAGAAAGAAAATAGAAGAGGGATATGTCTGTGTTCTCATCCTGAATTAACCTGTCTGTTGAAATCAGACTAGGTAGCTTTTGATTGAGCAGGTGATTTTCAGTAGGAACTCCCTGTTGTTCCATAAGACCCCTACTTAAGAATTCAACTTTCTTGAGAGACACTAGCTTACTAGCTAAAGTAAACAGTTAGTAGCCAACATTGTCAGAATTACACCAAGCTAATAGGGATGATCAAGTAAAAGAAGTGGAAAAAATATTGTCAAATAATTTAGTATGCAGGTAACTGTATCAGCCCTTTCCTGGACCTTGGTGAGACTAACTCTAACCTTTATTTATTATAGCTAAGCACCTAGGGAAGGAATCCCTACTCGAAAGAACAAAATAAGAACTATGAAGAAAAGCAATTTGGGGAGTTGGAGAGATGGTTGAGTGTTGTTCTTGCAGAGAATCCAGGTTTTACTCCTAGCACCCACATGGTGGTTTACAACCATCTGTAACTTCAGTCCCAGGGTATCTGACAGCTTCTTCTGACCTTCACTGGCATTAGACACACATGTGGTCCACATACATGTATGTAAAATAAAATAAATATATTTTAAAATATTTTTAAAGAAAAGCAATTTTGCATATGACCACCACTAACCCTAAGTTTGATTAGCCCATGGTTATGGGTGGAAATTATTAGAACACGGGAATATTACAAGTAAATACGATGGCTGAAGTAGGAGGAAAGGCCGTTAAAGATGATTTAATGACCAATTGTTTCTTACCTGCCTTCCAACCATGTCCTCTCAGCACCAACCCTCTCTAAGCCCTACAGTAAATTAAAAACCTTCAGTCTTTTCTACCTGGGACCATGTGATTGTCCCTCTTTGATTTTGTAGGCTGCTTATTGGCAAAGGCACTTCAGTTCCCTAGTTGTCCCGAGAAGTATGCATATACTTTCCCAGATATGCAGTTTGGAGTCTATTCCACTATCTCATTAAGAGAGAAAAGGGGCATTTATAAAACTTTTACTATGCTCAATTCTTATAACAACTCTTTGAGTTTCTTGTTCACACTTTACATGGAAGAGAATCAGAATGTGTTGCGTAAACATTACAAGATGTATAAGTTTCAAAAGAACTCTAAAATAATGATTAAAATTGATTGTGAAGAATGTAAGGTTTAGAGAATGTCCCAATTTAAGGGAATTAAGTTTAATTTAATAATTTTCTGAGTAGAAGTTGGATAAACATACTATTCAGTAGAAACTATTTTTCCCATTCTTTCTTCTTTATTTTCTTTTCTATTTTTATTTATTTAATAAGATGGGACCTCATTTATGTTGTTCAGGTTGGTCTCTAATAGTTAGAACTGCAGGTAAGTGCTACCTCAATGGTTTCATCATTCATATTTTGATCTTTGCCTGGGTTTGCACGTGTAGTCTAATCCTCCCTCACAATAATGGCCAAAGGTGAGAATCTACAGTTCCTAATCAATCCTGTGATGTTAAAGGCAAACAACTGACACCCTAGACTTGTGCTGGTACTAAGCTATGATGTGTAGTAGATTATATGTATTTATATTTTTAACTTTCACTATTTACAACTCACAATCGGTTTAGCAAAATATAGCCTCATTATAAACCAGGGAACATATGTGTATTGGTAAAATCCCCTGCCCTAGTGTTACTTTGCTGTGAGATAATGCTATTTCACACTGGTTTAATAAAACACTGATTGGCCATTATCCAGGCAGGAAGTATAGGCAGGGCGAGCAGACTAGAAGAATGCTGAGAAAAGGAAGGGCAGAATCAGGAGTTGCCAGCCAGACACAGAGAAAGCAAGATGACAAGGCAGAACTGAGAAAAGATACCAAGCCACATGGCTAAACATAGATAAGAATTATGGGTTAATTTAAGTGAGAGCTAGTCAGTAATAAGCCTGAGCTAATGGCCGAGAAGTTATAATTAATATAAGCTTCTGAGTGATTATTTTATAGGTGGCTGTGGGACCGTGAGGCCGGGCAGGCCAGAGAAACCTTCCAACTACATTGCTTCAAGTCAGTCTGTGACTATATGGCAGGGAATTACAAAACATGAATTCTGCTGGTTATTAGAAGGCAGCTACACGCAAAGGAAAGGGGCAGCAGTGCTTCTAATAAACTCAGCAGGAGAAAGTGCAGCCAGGCGGATAAGAGAAGAAAAAACCTCAAGGAAATCTCCACCCAGCATGGCTGCTGTGGGAAGGCAAGGCACTGACTATTTCTGACAGCTCTCTCACTTCTTGTTTTCTCTTTATATTGACAAAATAGCACCAAAGAGCTTCTAAGTCTTGGGTAGGTGGGAATTTTTGGATGGGCTGAGACAGATGCCGTGTGTATATCTGCACAGCTCTCAGAGACTATGAATCTGCTATGAAACCTACGGCCGCCACTTTCATTATATCCATAAGCCATTCCAGGTGAGTGTGAATGCACCCCTCACATGGGTAAAGCCACATGCTAGCACATCATGGAATGAAAGCTTTAAAAAGAGATGACAGATGCTGCAGATCCCACCTCATCTCCTAAGCCCTTCAAATGAAAAGCAATAAACATGCTGCTACCTTAAATATGCCTTGTTTGTTCCACATTAATGGAAACTCTATGATCTAGCTGAAAGTATTGGATTTCAGGTCATTGGCTAATAACAATTCATTAATTTAAAATAAACAATAGGAGCATTCAATTACACATTGGTGGCTAAATAGGGAACCTTAAGGAACACCTTGAGGGCTTCGTTGAGCTAAGTATCAGGTGTCTCCACAATGACAGACTTTGAATACAACCATCAACCTCATTAGAGAAATTTTTATATTATCTATATAGTTCAGGAATAATGGTGCAGGGGAAGAAGAGAGAAAAAGCAAGAGAGGGGAGTGGGAAAATATGGACAGGTTAAGAGGAAGAGAAAAGAGAACCAGGAAAAGAAAAAAAAAACGAGAGGGAAAGGGACAGGAAGAAAGAAGCCAGTGAAAGGAAATCAGAATATATTTGATGAATTGGAATAGGAGGGAAAGAAAAAGAGTGGCACAAAGGTATTGTTTGTTATTGTTTGTTGTTTCTTAATACAAAGAGGAATTGGGTTGCCGTTTCTGGAGCTAGCTGTGCTCCATGGTGACTACGAATTTCTTTGGACTTAGAGGATGACCTAAGTAACCCTAAGGAAACAAGAAAGACATTGAACAAAGGGATTCTGGAGAAGAGAGGAGGGAGAAGCTTTTGATTTATCATTGCCATAATACAGGGGAGTAGGCAGGCTTTTAGTCAAAAGGGAGAACAGAAAAAGAGAAAATTACCAGTCATCAAATGTTATTTACCGTTCTAGCTCTTACCTGGCATTGAACTGAAGGCTGAAAGCAATGGCTAGGACAAGTAAAAGTGAAGGCGGGAAGATTCCAGTGTAGATCTGACAAAGCAAAGGGCTAGGGACAGTCCCCAAGTGCCACAGAGAAAGTGGCTTTACCACGAGGCATGTCTTTTCAGTATTTATCTGTGTAAACTGGTAGACTATTTGGCTTGGTTTTGCTGACACTATTTCAGCAGATAATCACTGAAGTAAGGTGAATGAATAAAAGTTTAGGTCATTATTGCACTTGAGAGGCTGGTGTGGAAGGATGGTTTGGCTCAGGAGTTCGGGGCCAACCTTGGAAACAAAACTTCAACCCATGTCAAAAAAATATACAAAAATAAAATAAAATCTTGAAGCCCAGTGTTAAAATCATGGTGCAAGGACCAGAGCAGCAGCAGCATCTGAGAACTGTTAGAAAGGCAGAGTGCATAAACCTTCCCAGGCACCACTTGTATATCAGTAAGTTCCTCAGGGAATTCATATGCCAATGAAAGTTGGAGTAGCACCAGTTAAGAGAAAAATTACACGCTAATTCCACTAGTATTTATATTTTGAACACTTTGGTTCTGTCTGAGATCCATGGTGCTTCCCGGGCATGCCTTTATAACTGACAGGTGCAACCTCCATTTCCATCCCCATTCTCCCAGCCAAGGCAGACAGTCCTAATTGATAAATCAACAGTGAATACTGGGAGCACTATCTTGAATTGTCAGACGAAAAAGTGACTGGGTTTGGCAGTCTAGCTTAGTCTTTTGCTGGCACATTTATCAAAGAGACGCAAGCATGTGCAAGAATCATCTAGAATACTCAGTAAAACACAGGTTTCTTTTTTATTTTTTTTCTTTACTTTGGAATTTTCATAGATGAGTACAATGAAATATGTTCACGTCTAGCCCCCATTTCCCATTCCCAACTCTCTTCATGTTCCTGATAACACACCCTTTCCAAATTTTATTTATTTTTTAATATAACACACTGAGTGATGCTTGCATATGCTTGGGTGTGGGGCCATCTGCTAGAGCAGTGCTCCTCAACCTTTCTAATGCAGCTCCTCATGTTGTGGTGACCCCCAAATATAAAATTATTTCCTTGCTAGCTCATAACTGTAATTTTGCTAGTGTTATGAATTGTAATGTAAATATCTGATATGCAGGACATCTGATATTCAACCCTCAAGGGGTTGCAACCCACAAGTTGAGAACCACTGCACTTGAACATATGAAACCTGCCAATGGCTATATCCTCAGAAAAGAATGATTCTCCCTCCCCCAGTAACTATCCAGTGCCAATAGCTCCTCAATAAAGGATGGAGCATGGAGAATATCTCCTCCATCTATGCCAGAACTTTTGACCAACTTGATCTTGTGTCAGCCTTGAGCATATAACCACAGTTACTGTGAGTTCATGATTGAATAGCCATGTCACATCCAGAAGACAGTATTTTGCAGCATTCTTCCCTATCTTTTAACTCTTACATTCTTTGTTTCTTCTGTGATGTTCCCTGGTGGTGGAGGAGCTAAATATAGATGTCCTATTTAAGCCTGAGCACTCAGTCTCTTATTCTTATCCCTTTGATCAGGTTTACATCTCCTACTGTAGGAAGAAACTTCTCTGACCAAGGTTAAGAGCAGACCAGGTTTATGAATATAAGCATGAACATTTAGAAGGTAAAGTGTGACTACTTAGCAAATTAGTAATAGCAGGCTCTAGCCTAGGGCCTATGACATCCCTAGTCATGGGTTTTTGACCAAGATTGCAGTACCAGGCATGAAATTCCCTCCTGGGGAGCAGGCCTCATATCCAATCAGAAAGTAGTTACTTACCCCCATAATATTAATGCCACTATTGCACCAGTAGGTATATCTTGCCGAGTAGGCCAATGTTGAAGCATGCAGAATCTAGCTGTAGATAAAACCTGAAGCCTTTAGCACTATAAATTCCTTCTTAGGACTGCCTTCATTGTGTTCCATTGATTTTATTATGTCCTGTTTTCACTTTCATTCAACTGTAGGATTTTTAAAATTTTCCTTCTTGATTTTTCTCAGTGACCCAACTATCATTCAATGTGAATGGTTTAGTGTTTATGGGTTTCTATAATATCTGCTAATATCTAGATTTATTCCATTGTGACCATATAGAATACATGATGTTATTTCTATTTTCCTACATTTGTTAAGTTTTACTTTTTGCCCTAATATATGAACAATTATAGAGAACATTCTCATGGACTGCTGAGAAAAAAATGTGGTTTTTTTTCTTAACTTTTTATTGATTCTTTGTGGATTTTACATCATGCATACCAATCCCACTCATCTCCCCACCCCCTGGCCTCCACTCTCTGCTCTTGTGACTCCCCAAAACAAAACAAAATTTGAAAGTATAACCTAGGAACAAAACAAAACAAGAAGATGAGGAGGAGGAGGAGGAGGAGGAGGAGGAGGAGGAGGAGGAGAAGGAAGAAGAAGAAGAGGAGGAGAAGGAGGAGAAAATTTCAGCATGGAAGCTGTAGTGTGGCCCAGTGAGTCACACAGAATATCCCTTAGTACATAAATCTTTATTTGTTAAGGGTTCTTTGCAATGGATCATTGGTCTCGTTTGAGGCCTCTGGCTTCTGCTACTCTATCGATACTGGGCCCTCAATGGGACTCCTCTTGGATATCTTATTGTTGCCTTATGTCATGTGGGTCCTGTAGCTTTGAATCTACAGGCCTGGTCCCTTCACATGCTCCAGCATCTCATAGATGAGGTGGATATTGGGGTGGGCTAATTTATAACCCTGGTTCTGGACCTGGGTGGTAGATGAGTTGGTCAACCTACCAGCTTCATCTCATCTTCACCACCAGGGCAAGCTCTCCAGCATGGCCCTCGCTAGCTCACCCAATGCAGCAGGCAGCAGGGATCAGGGCCAGTTCTCCTGTTCTCAGGCCCTTGGGTCAGACTCTCCCACACTCATACCACCAGGGCCAGCTCTACTGTTTTGCCCAGGTGAGGTATACAGTCCCCTCTCCCAATTGCTGAAGTTGGTGAGGGACAGGGCCAGCTCTTCCATTCTTTTGTCCCAAAGGCCAACTCTCTTTCCTGGGACAATTGGCAAGGGGTGGGGTGTGGAGGGTATATTTCTCCCACATGGCATATGAGGGAGGGGCCAGGTGCCCAATCTCCTGCTTTCATGTCCACAGGACTAAAAACTGTGTATTCTTTAGTGTTTGGGTGGAATGTTCTGTAGATGCCTATTAGGTCCATTTGATTTATGGTGTGATTTAACTCCAGCCTTTCTCTGTTTAGTTTTGCCTAGATGACCTGTCTGTTGGTGATAATGGGTTATTGAAGTTGCCTACTATTACTGTGTTAGGGTGATTTTAAATCTAGTAGATTTTTTTTAAGTGAAATTGGATGCACTTTTTTTGGCACATGTATGTTTAGAATTATATTATCCTCCTAGCATGTTGTTTGTTTGATGAGTATTAAACAACCTTTATTATCTCTTTTAAGTATCTTTGGTTTGAAGCCTATTATTTTGTCAGATATATCTATGCCTGCTTTCTTCCTATATAAATTTACTTGGAATACCTTTTATCCATCTTTTTACCCTAAGGTGGTATCTGTCTTTGATGGTGAGGTATATTACTTGGAGGCAGCAAAAAGATGGATTCTGTTTTCTTACCCAATCTCCGAATCTGTCTTTGTATTGAGGTAATTGAGACCATTAATATTCAGAGCTATTACTATTGTTGTTTTTATTATTATCATTATTGTTGCTGAAAAATATGTGTTAATTATAGACACTTTATTGATTCTGTGGTGTTTTCTTAGATCTTTGATTTTTGGTATTGTTATGTGTTCCCTGTGACCTATTGGGTATGCTTATTCTTCTCTTCAGATGGGATTATAACTTCCAGTATCCTCTATAGAGCTGGCTTCCTGTCCATAAATTCCTATGATGAAAAGTTTATATTTCTTCTTCAATTTTAATATAGTTTTGCTGAGTATAATAGTCTGAGTTGACTGTTGTGATCTTTCTGAACTTGCAATTTATCTTGCTAGAGCTTTCTGGATTTAAGAGTTTTCTTATGAGTAATTAGATGTCATTCTGATAGGCCTGACTTTATAAGTGATTTGAACTTTCTTGGTTCTGTCTTTTTAATGTTTTAGCTATAATATGTCATAAGGAGCTTCTTTTCTGGTCCTGTCTATTTGGAATTCTGTAGACCTCTTAGATCTAAATGGGCATCTCTTTCTCTAGGTATGGATTTTTTCTATGAGTATATTGAAGATATATTCTATAACTTTAGTATGATATTCTCCTTCATTGATGCTCATAATCCAAAGGTTTGATATTTTCATGGTATGATCCACTTAATAGATTTTTATTGACTTTTACCAAGTAGTCCAATTCTTTTCCTTTGTCTTCTAGCTCTGATATACTATTTCTCACATGGTCTGTTTTATTGCTGAGACTTTCCACTGAAGTTTTTATTCCATTTATTAAGTTTTTCATTTCTGGCATCATTTCAGTTTGGCTTTTCTTCAGTAATTCTCTTTTCTGCTTTCATGTCTTGTATTGACTTCCTTATTTCATTCATCTCTTTATTTTTGCTCTCTTTGAGTATATTCACATCTTCTTTGGGTTGTTTAAAAATAATTAAAATCATTCTTTTGAATTCTTTGTCTAGAGGGTTTTTTAGTCATTGTCATTGGGGTCCATTATTATGGGATTAGTAATTTTTAGAAGAGACAGGTTATCTTGGATTTTCATGGTGCTCTTATTTCTGCACTGGGACTTGCTCATTTGAAGTTAGATGGTTGAGTGAAAGTGGGCCTGGGGCTGCTAGTATTAGGACTGTTTACTTGTCAGTGCAGAAGTTAGGGCAACTGCGACAATGTAGGCAAGGGACCAAGGCTTAGGGACTTCTTACCTACTGGCACTGGGAAGAAAGGAAAATTTAGGGTCAAGTTATTAGGTCCTGAAGAGTTCTTACTTGTGGTTACCAGGAGTTGAGCAGGCTACTAGTTGGGGCATAGGGACACCTTACCGGTCAATACCAAGAGTTAGGCACGTAGGGAAAGTTTGGGCCAAGTCAAGTGAATATACAGATTTCTAGGAAGAATTTCTACACTTATTTCCATAGTGGCTACATCAGTTTACACTCTCACCAACAGCATTGTTGCACACATAAAATTCAATGGCTATGATTGCATGCATAAGACCTACATAAGTTCAAGTCAGTCAAAATCCCAGCAGGTATAAGGGATGAGATCATGATGTCCCACCCCATCTGAGGATCTATTGGCAACTGATGATTGCTAGGGCAGGGAAAGTCCATTTTCCTTAGGGATGTGTCCCCTGAGAGGTTACGGTCCTACACCCATGCATGTACAGACAGCAGTAAGTAAGTGGACTCAGTCAGGTTTTTTAAGAGCACATAAAATTGGGAGGGAATATTGAAGGGAGAAGGTAAGGAATTAGATGGAAGAGAATAGGGAATTGACTTCATCAAAACACATTATATGCATGTATGAAATTCTCAAACAACGAACAAATTTTTAAACACTGACTATACATTTTCTGTATTGGTATGACTGGTGTGAGGCCTGAGAATCTGCACTGTTAACTCATTCTAAATTGTTTACACTGCCAATCTAGGATAATTAAAATCATTCTTTTGAATACTTTCTATCCTCTCCCTATCCCTCTTTCTCATATGAAAGTACTATGTTCTATCCCTTCCTTTAGAGGCTTGTCCTCTACAAGGTGAGTAATTTGATGCAGGAGCAGACATTATCTATTGAAAACTACTAGTGATTGAGTATTTTTAACTAAAATGCCCAGGCCCAGAAGTGTTTCATATGTCAGACGTTTTTCCAGTTGCATGGACTTTATAGGTTGAGCATTTCTAACTGAAACAAACAAAAAAAAAACAGCATCTAAAATACTGAAAAGTTGAGTTTTCTGAGCATCATATCAACACAAGATCAGATTTTTGAAGGATTTCAAACTTCCAGATTAGGGTTACTCAACATGAATATTCCAAATGAAAAGTTTCTGCACCTCAATATTAAGCCTCTCCACCAATGCAGCAATCCAAATCAGACCAAATCAAATCAAATTAAGAAAAAGCCCAATTTTAATAAGTAAAATGCTCCTGGATGATTTTCCAGCCCCCCCCAGATGAGATGGGAAAAAAAGACTGAAAAACCACATGTCTGTTTTCTGGGAGCCAGTTTAAATACCCTGTGGGAGTGGTCTTGAGCATCTCTGGGGGAGGAGCCATGTTTGGTGGGCTTTCTGAGATGAAAGGTTTCTGAGATGAGGGTTTGGGGAGAGAGATGGGGGAGAGAGGCTGAGGTGGAGCTTCCTTCAGAACATTCCAGACTCTTTGGGTATATGGATGCCAGGGGCTGAGGTGGAGCTTCCTCCAGAATATTCCAGACTCTTTGGGTATATGGACACCGGTTCATGTTTGGCTGCTTCCTGTGGGCATGGGGGTGACATGGGGGAGGGGGGAGTCAGGAGTCAATGGGCTAACACTCAGCAGGAAGTGTGAGTTGAGGTGTATCTGGTTAACTGCTGTACTGGAGACCTCAGGAATTTGTTTCTTGAGGAAGCAGAGAAGTCAAGTTACTAGGAAAAAAATAGATTATTAACACCTGTCCTAGTTGTGCTGACAAAGATAAATGTGCAAGGCAGAAGAGTAGAGAGGCCCTTTATTGGGATATCTTGGAAAACAAGAAGGTGGAGGGTCCCAGCTGCTGGACAGACCATGTATCCTGAATAGGTGCCCACTTGAGCTTGGAGAGATGGTACAAGCATGGATGTCCCAGGAGCTTGGCAGTCAAAGGGGTGGTAAGGATCACGGTGTCCACTGGGGCTTGAGAGACTTAGGAGCTAGCTGTTTGAGTAGTATATGGTCCCCTGGGGAGAGTGAGGCAGGCTCAGGGGCAGTTGGGTCCATTGATGTGGGGGCAGGGAGACAGCTGTCAGCATGTAAATGGAGAAGAGACCTCATAAGGGAGAAGTAGGGGAGGTACCTGGCCAGTGGGGGAGTATGGGCTGGGAGGTGGTGATTGAAGAGAAAGGTCTTTGTGTAAAAGAGCTCAAAAGGGCTCAGGCTTGTAGGAGAGCATGGGGTGGCCCAGAGGTGGGTAAGGGCAATGGGGAGAAGGGAGGGCCAAGATAACCTGAGGTCAATGGAGAGTTTGGCAAGCTGTTTTTGATGATTCCATTGGCCTTCTCAAACTTTCCCAAAGATTGTGGGTTGTAGGGGATGTAGAGCTTCCAGGATATATTGAGAACTTCTGATATGAGCTCCATGACCCTGGAAGTGAAGGCTGGCCTGTTGTCCATTTTGTATGGTCTGTGGCAGGCCAAATCTAGGAATGATGTGGTCCAGGAGTACTTGGGCCACCAAATCTGCTGTTTCCCTGGAGGTAGGGAAGGCTTCTACCCATCATGTAAAAGTGTCAACCAGAGTTAGGAGATAACAGTTTTTTATGGGTGGGCATGTGAATGAAGTCCACCTGCCAATCCTCACCCAGCTGGTGTCCTCAAAGCTGGTGCAGGGGCTAAAATATCTGGAGGGCCCCCTGTGGACTAGCCTTGACATATGTCTGGCAGGAGGAATAAACCTGTGAAATACAAGCTCGAAGATGGGTGGGGTCAAAGAGGGGTTCTAAGAAATGGAACAAGGCTTTGGGGCCTATGTGTAAGATCTGGTGGATGTCTGAAATGATGGACAGTGCCTGGTCCTGAGGGAGGATGGGCAGTTGTTTAAGTAGAACCATCCATCCTTTGTCTGTTTGGCCCCTTTTTTCAGGAGTTCATCCCTCTCCTATGGTTGATAACAGGACTGATAGGAGGGTGTCAAAAACAAAATATGTTCTGTTGGTCCAGAGGTGCTGGAGGCCAGTCCCTGGGCTACTGAGTCAGCCTTGGCATTACCTAAGGCCACTGGATCCTTGGAGGACTGGTGTCCCCAGCAGTGAATTATGGCTACTTCTACAGGGAGCTGGAGAGCTTCCAAGAACTTGCTATAAGGGGTTCATTAACTACAAGAGTGCCCCTGGTAGGAAGGAAGCCCCTTTCCCTCTACAGAACAGAATGGGTGAGGGCTATTAAAAAGGCATATTTAGAGTTAGTATAGATGTTAGCCCATTGACCCTTGGTTATCTGAAGCTCTCTAGTCAAGGTGATTAATTTGGCCTTTTGTGAAGAGGTTCCTATCAGCAGGAGGGTTGCTTCAATTGTTTTAGTGGAAGTGACCACTGCATATGCTACCTGATGGTTTACTGATCTGTCTGTAAGAGAACTTCCATCAACAAACAGGGTGAGGTGGGGATTTGTGAGGGGTTGGTCTAGGAGACCAGGCCAGGGCGAGCATAAGGCCTCCCACAGCCTCTGGTCAGGAGTGAGAGGAGGTACGAGGAGGAATGGACAGGAAGGAGGGTTGTAGGATTTAGGGCAGAATTGGAGGCCAAGGTAATTGGGGGATTTTTTAGAAACAATAAGTAAAAGGCTTGGACTCATGAGGACCCAAGGAGGGAGAGAGAATGGCTCAGAACGTGTGAGAGGTAGTGGGTTGAGTATACCATAACTGGCTAGAATAGGGTGATCTTGAGAGCCTTCTGCTTGAACTCAGTTGCTGCTGCTGCTAAGGCTCTCAAGCATTGCTGCCATCCACAGACAGTGGGGTCCAGTTGTTTGGACAAAAATGCAATGGCCTGGTTCAAAGACCCAACTGGTTGTACTAGAACCCCAGTGGCCACTCCCAACCTTTCATCTGTACAAAGATGAAAGATGATAAGATCAAGAGGGGTCTGGAAGAGCTAACATGGGGGCCATTAGAAGGGCATCTCGCAGTAAAGAGAAAGTGGTGGTGGATGGTGGCCAGGTGGATGAGGGGCCCCTTGGGAGTCTCTCTGGCTATCTGGTATAGGGGCTTTGCCATAATGGCAAAGTTAGGAATACAGTGACAGAAGAATCCCATTATGCCCAAAAATGAGAGAATCTGGTCTGCTGTGGTTGGGGGCTGTAAGTCCAGGAGGGCTTGGACCCTGTCGGAGGTGAGAGTCTTAGACCCCAGGCTGAGTTGAACACCCAAATACACCACAGTAGGAGAGCATAGCTGAATCTTAGATGTGGAAACATGATATCCCAGGGAGCCAAGGTAGTTCAGGAGTGAAAAGGTGGCCTGTTGGGACAGAGGCAGGGTGGGGCTGCAAAGAAGAAGATCATCTATGTATTGGAGGAGTGTGCTAGGACCAGAATCAAAGGTGGAGAGATCCCAAGCCAGGGCTTGGCCAAAGAAATGGGGACTGTCCAGAAAACCCTATGGGAGAACGGTGCATGTAAGTTGTCTGCAGGACCCAGTGTCAGGGTCCTCCAGGTGAAGGCAAAGAAGAAGTATGAGGCAGGGTGTAAAGGGACAGTAAAGAAGGCATCTTTCAGGTACAGAACAGTAAAGAGGGAGGTAGCAGGAGGAATGTTATACAGGAGGTTGTATGGGTTGTTAATGACTGGGTATGTTGGAATAACTGCTTCATTAATGAGGCAGAGGTCTTGAATTAAATGATAAGTCCTGGAGGGCTTACAATGGGAAGAATGGGGGTCTTGTAGGGTGAGTTGACAGGAATTAAAAGTCTCTGAGATAAAAAGACAGGTGATAATAGGCTTAAGGCCTCAGAGGTGGGTTTCAGAAATAGAAATGTGGGGTCTAGAAGGGAAAGAAAAGGGGTCCTTAAGGTGAATTAGAACTGGCTGGTAGTGAGTAGCCACCACTGGAGTTGAGGTATCCCATACTTGAGGATCCACTGGATAAGGAAGGGTAGAGAAAGGATAGTCTGGGGTACGAACTTGTGAGGCTATTAAGGGGAGAAGAAAGTGGGACTCAGGAGAGGTTGTGGGGGCCAAGGTGAGTGCAGCCCCAAAGTGGCTGAGAATATCACAACCAAGCAGAGGTGCAGGGAAAGCAGTTATAACCAGAAAAGAGTGTGAGAAAAATCGCCCTGCAAGAATGCAGGAAAGTGTCAGGGTCTTAAGTGGGAAGGAAGGGGTCTTGTCCATCCCTGTGACAGAAATTAGCAAGGAAACTGTGGGACCCAAGTAAGATGTTAAAACAGAACAGGTAGCTCCCATGTCCAATAGAAAGTCAATGAACTTACCTGCTACCTGCAGCGTTACCCTAGGCTCAGAGAGGGCTATGGGAGTCACCAAGTCTAGGCTGCATCAATCCTCCACCAGGCTTAGGAGTTTGAAGGCTGGAAGAGTCTCAGATGCTGGTGTTGGTGGGCATGGCATAGAGGATGAGCCCACACAGGGGTATTCTGATTTCCAGTGTCCAGGCTGTTGGCAGATGGGGCATGGCCTTAGCAGCAGCTGAGGGTCAGGGCACTACCCTGTCCAGTGGCTCTCCTAGCCACATTTGAAGTAGGCTCCTGGCAGAGTTGACTTGGGCTGAGCTCCAGCAGGATGGAGCCTAGTGGTTGACATCCCTTGTCCCCCTTGTGTGGGCTGTGGTGGCCTCAGGGCAGCTTCCAAGGTGCGGGCTTGGAGCATAGCCTTCTGTTGCAGCCTTGCATTTCAGGAGGACTCAGTTGCCTCTTCTCGGGCATTAGAAACTTTAAAAGACGTTTTCACTAATTCTTGTATGGGAGTTTGGGGACCCTCCTTAGCCTTTTTTAATTTCTTTCTAATATCTAGCACTGGTTGGGAAATGAAATGGGTGGGCAGGACCATGGTTCCCTCCCAGGGAGGGGGGCAAATGGCTGGATCAAGTTGGGTATACTGAACCATGGTCTCTCGTAATCAATTTAGAAAAATGGTCAGATTTTCCTCAGCTCCCTATGTAATCCCTCAGAGCTTATCAAAGTTAACAATTTTGCCCGGGATCATTTCCATATCCTGGAGGAGGAAGCAGATGATGATGTCTCTTCTCTGGTGGCCAATTTGACCCAGTTGGTAGTCCCAGTAGGGCTCTGTAGCTGGCACTGCCACATCACCCTGTGAAGGCAATATGAAGGCCTAGACTTGACTTTATAGACTCCATTTTAGGGAAGGGCCCCCATCATAGACCACCTGCTGACTGGAAGCTATACTCAGTTCCAGGAAGAACCTCAGGAATGTGCCATGACAACTCGAACAGATACCCTAGAAGCAGTCAATTAAGAAACAGGGCAGTAAAGTTTAATAAGATCCAGATGCCCCTGCAGACATTCTGTCAGAAGTTTATGGTCCTTGAAGATATCCAGATAATCCTGCTCAGCAGGTTGTGGTTCCCTACCAAAAGTCTAATCCAATAGTTTTAAATGTGATTTTCCACCAAAAGTCTAAACCAATACTTTCAAATAATCACATTGCCCCATATCCCTGCTACCCAATCCCAAGATGCCAAGGCATGTAATTCCCAGCTTGTGGTTTTTCCTGTTAAAAATCCTATCCCTGGGCCTGCTGCTGCTGCTGCTGCTGCATTTTCTTCCCTCTGCCCAGCGGTGGCCCAGGTTTGAACCTGATGATAAAAAGACCTTTATGTGCTTGCATCGGAAACTGGCTCCTTGGTGGTCTCTGGGGGTACAACAACCTCAGATACTATATAGTCCATTAGGTGGGTCTGGTCTGCAAACTGTCTAGCTGCTTCTGAACTCAACCTCACTCCTCAGGAGTGAGAGTGGAGTCCTAGATGACATAAAGGTCACGCCATGTCAGATAATAGGCTTTGGATAGATTGCTAGAATTCTGCCCTCGCTCCAGCTACATGACTGCACATGCACAGTTCAGGAGTTAAGCAAAGGGTCTTGCATCTTACGTCATCAATGTGCACTGGTGACTACATGTGTGCGGTATGGTCACATAATCAGTGCATTCATGGTGTAGCTCCATAAGCCCACTTCACCGGGAGCCCTTAAAAAGCCGAACGCAAACCCCACCCTCTCTCTCTTCTCTGCTCTCTCTCCCCCCACCCCACTATCTTTCCCTCTGCTCTCCGCATGTGCTCCCCCACCCCCTTCCTCCTAATAAAACTCTGAAACTAATACTGGGTTCTGTCATGACCGTGACCTTTCCATGTGGCAACCAGCGCCACAAACAGTGCCATTTATCATTCATTTCATTGGTGCCATGACTTGGATGGGCTCTTCCACTGCTCTGGGTCTGGAGCTGAACATCAGAAACCTGGACCTGGGACTGCCCGATCCGCTTTTTCATTTGCCCAGCCACCAGACCCCGCACACCATACCCAACAACCAGATTGGTGAGTTTTTTCCCTTTCTGACCCCCGCTATTTCCTGCAACTATAGCCTGAGATATATTCCTCATGCCAGACCCCCAGGGGGTCCTTGGGCTGCACAGGCACCAACTCATTCTCTCTCTTGATGAAAAGGTCAATGCCGTCAGACCCCCAGGGGGTCCTCATGCTGTGTACACTCCCAGCCCTTACTCCTCTCTTGACAGAGGGAGGGGTAACCTGTGCTCCTTCATAGATCCTTCTCCAACCTCAGGGACACCTGGGACTGGAGTCTGATCCCGTTTCTTTATTTTAATTTTTTATTTTTCTCTCTTGGCGCTGCAGCCATGGGACATAGGGGCTTCCTTCTTGTGGTTCCATTCCTCCTCTGACAAATGCCTTAAATATCCCCAGATACCAGTAAATTTGGCTGCTTCAACCCCAATATTTCACGGGAATTATCTAACTTCTGCCAGCAAACAGACAAACGAAAAGAGTAACCTTATCCCCACACTTTTACCTGAGCTCTGAAGTCCCTCTCCCTTTCTGACTCTCTCTCTCTCCTGACCATGTGCATTCTTTTTTTTTTTTTTGTTTTTTTTTTTTTTCCGAGACAGGGTTTCTCTGTGTAGTTTTGTGCCTTTCCTGGAACTCACTTGGTAGCCCAGGCTGGCCTTGAACTCACAGAGATCCCCCAGGTCTGCCTCCCAAGTGCTGGGATTAAAGGCGTGCGCCACCACTGCCAGGCTCATGTGCATTCTTAAACCTAAGGAATCTCTGACTCCAAAGAACCTTATCTTATCTGTTCTCCGCTCTGTGCTCCACTCTCCGCTCTCCAGTATTGGGCAGGCTCTCCAGTATTGGGCTCTCACATTAACTCCTCCCACTTGTTCTCAAGCTGCCCTGAGAAGCACAGATGGGTCTGAAAGCAGGCTAGGATGCATGCAAATAAGTTTACGATCAGGTCCCATATGGGGATCACAGTAATCAGGATGGTTCTTTAGCCAGAGATCAGTTTACACCCTGCCTCCTGGCGGGTCTTCCTAAAGCTATTCTCAACCCAGCAGACTTCAAAAAAATAAATTAATTAATTAAGACACAGAATAAAATCCATCTCTTGTCTCCCAGAGCTCCCTGACATTAGGGCTAAAACTTAAGCATCTGGAAAGCAAGGCTCCTGACCCCACAGGTCGATGTTTCAGCTGTGGAATTTAAGGTGTACCAGGGAAGACATGGAAAAGCCCAAAAAAGGAACTGCCAGATGCTGACACATGCTGTCCGACTGCCTCCCCACCAGCCACCGGGTCCCTGTTTCAAGTGCAGGAAAGACGGCCATTGGGCCCAGGCTTGCACCACCACCCCACAGGTGGCACCAATTAGGCCTTGCCCAAAATGCTGCCAAAAGGGCCACTAGTCAGCTGACTGTCCTAATGCACCTAGCGGCATAGGAATGCCAGATAAGGACCACCCTCTGGCTGACTTTCTAGGCTTGGCTTTCAGTGATGACTGACACTGCCTGGGTCCCACCCCGGCCACTCCCATCTCATACAGGGAACCCAGAGTAGCAATAATAATATCTGGGCAACCCATCTCTGTAGTGGGTAGCCTTTCCAGCTTTGATCTGGAAGTTCCAACCCCCATTGAGGCTTTGGTAACTGTCACGCCCACAAGGCAGGGCCAAGGGAGGACCTTGGAGACCCGAGATCTGGATGTGCCGGCTCTCTTGGTTCCTGGACCCTGGACGCTGGAGGTAGACCGAGCAGAGTTCTCCAGAGAACACTGCCGGACTGCGCCATACCTTTCCCAGAACCTGTAAACTATCCCTTCACTTGTAAGTTACCCCACAAAATAAACCTCCCTTTTAACTATGTGGAGTGGCCTTAATAATTTCATCAATACATCTCCTTCCTTCTGGACACCAGAGCTACCTATTCTGTCCTGAGAGAGTATTGGGGCCCTACTTCTCGTTCTCCTTTCCCTATTGTCAGGGTAGGGAGGACAGCCTCACCTACCTCAACAGACTTAATTGTACTTTCAGGGTTACTTAATGGGAAAAGATTTTCCAGCTAAGGTAGGAGCTTTCATTTCATTGCTCCCTCCATGTGCCTCACTCCAGACCTGTCAGAAGTGCTTCTCCTCCTCATGCACACAGACAGGTGCATGGATGGTCTGTATGTCAAATGTTTTGCTCTGATTGGTCAATAAATAAAACACTGATTGGCCAGTAGCCAGGCAGGAAGTATAGGCAGGACTAACAGAGAGGAGAATTGAGAGAACAGGAAGGCGGAGGGAGTCACTGCCAGCTGCTGCCATGACAAGCAGCATGTGAAGATGCTGGTAAGCCACGAGCCATGTGGCAAGGTATAGATTTATAGAAATCGATTAATTTAAGATATAAGAACTAGATAGCTAGAATCCTGAGCCATTAGGCCAAACAGTTTAAACAATATAAGCACCTGTGTGTTTATTTTATAAGTGGGCTGTCAGACTACCGGGGCTTGGCGGGACCCGGAGAGAAAACTCTCCAGCTACAGACAGGGCCCTGATCTCTGCCTTTTCCCTAATTCCAAAAGAATGAGTTCTCACCCCACAAGCTTTTCTCTTCCCAGTTCCCTCTCCTAATTAACTGCTCAGGTAATTGTTACAGGGCCACCACAGAGTTAGAGTCCAGGGATCATCAAGTAAGAAACTGTAATACTTAAAAGGCATTTACACCCCCAGACCCAAAAGTGTCTGGGCTCTACAAAAACAGACTTTAATATAACCATCTATTACTGTTAAATGCTCTCAACAATTGATCACCTGTGTCTCCTGAATGCTAAACTAATAAAGGAAACAGGTGCCTTAAATAATATACCTCTAATAAAGCTTATCTCAGGTAAAAATTAAGCAGAGTACTAAGCACTACAATGGTCACTAATTTTTTCATGGCGGCTTCTTAATATGTTCATAATTCTTATAAGCTCCAGAAACCAGCTTGAATCCACAGGTCAGATCTGCTTCAGATAAGTGCAAACCAAATTCCTGGTCCTGGGACTCCCCTTCACTCACCCTGGGACCTCCATGAAGGTAATTTTTTTTTCTCTAAGCTGTTCTCTGTCTCACCATCATCCTATCAGACACAAAAGCAGCCAGAGTGCCAAGCCAAGAGGGATGAATGGCTCCAAGGCAGCAGGACAGCCCATCATCCCAGGACAGCCCACCATCCCAGGATAGCCCACCATCCCAGGATAGCCCACCATCCCAGGATAGCCCACCATTACAGGACGCCTGTCTACCTCAGAAGCCCCCCTTCCCTACCCTCCTAGGAGCCGACCAACACCCACCAAGTCAGCTGGAAGCAGTTTTTCTGAGAGAAACAATGCCCCTATTCCTATTCACTGACTTTTTTATAATAAGCAAAAATTCTGGAATGCTAGAATTCTGCCCTCACTCCAGCTATATGACAGCACATGCGCAGTTCAGGAGTTAAGCAAAGGGTCTTGCGTCTTATGTCATCAGTGTGCGCTGGCGATTACGTGTGTGCGGCATGGTCACATAATCAGCGCATGAATGGTGTAGCTCCCACTTCACCAGGAGTCCTTAAAAAGCCAGACACAGACCCCACCCTCTCTCTCTTCTCTGCTCTCTCTCCCCCCACCCCACTATCTTTCCCTCTGCTCTCCGCATGTGCTCCCCCACCCCCTTCCTCCTAATAAAACTCTGAAACTAATACTGGGTTCTGTCATGATCGTGACCTTTCCACGCGGTAACCAGCACTGCAACTAGCACCGTTTATTATTCATGTCACAGATAACAGAACTACTTGATATAAACAAAAGAATTAGCAGAGAAGAATCCCAGCTACTCTTCTATTTGTGAGAGGTCCTGAAGAGAAAAGAGAACATGGACTCAAACAATTCCATTGGCTCCAGCTACCTCTTGGAGAGGGCAGAAGAGGGCAGGAGTCTGCTGAGACTGGGTATGAGAAGAGACCAGAGAGGATGCAGGAGGGTAGGCACGGGGGTTAGGCCAGTATGTAGAAGGGGACCAGGGTGTAGATTGTGGCACTGAAGGATAGGGAGGGGAAGTGGGAGGGAGGGGAGGACAGGTAAAGAGGAATTTGGTCTTTGACCTTTGTCCCGGATTGGGAAGAAGGGAGGGGTGGATATAGGGAGGAATGCGATGAATGTTGGCCACTGAAAGTAACATGTGGCAGCATAGGAGAGGGATGGGTAGGCAGGGTTTTGGGGAGTAGGGGAGGGGCCAGTGTCTCTGGCAGCATGATCAGAGCAAAATTTTCAGGGTCCAGTTTCTAGATGGGTGGGAATTTGGAGGCACTGTGACCCTAGTCAACAAGACCAGTGTCGTGGGATACTGGCTGCTGTAGGGAGGGCAGGAATGCAGAACCCAAAAAAACATGGATGTAGGGCAGTTCTGTTCACTTATCTCTTTGATGGCAAAAAATTTCAAGGTTGCAGAGGATAGAAAGTTCAAAGGTTCCCTACGATGGCCATCTTGATTGGTTATCAAGAGCATTATTGTGGCCAGGCCTTAGTGCTTAGAGAAATCAGACATTCAGGAAAGATGGTATTAGATAGCCTCAATTTGAATAGATTTTTGTAAAAGATACCTCAAGGGTGTTTGGGGAATCTGACTTCAAATTACAGGTGCCCATTTTACAAGTCTATGTTGGGACCCAAAGGCTAACACAATGCATCCACTGTGGTAGGCTTTGGGTCAAAACAAAAAACAAAAAAAATGGTGTGTGTGGGGGGGGGGGAAATGCCCTTGAACAGAACGTCTTCTGAAGAAGGGGTCCCACAGAACAAAGGCAGGTCTTTGCTCCAGTAATGGGTCAAGGGCCTGGCCTGTCTTTGGCAGGACACCCCAAAGATTGGAAGAGGCTCTGGGACTCTAAGGCAATGACTTGGAAAGGACAATTTACTCAGACCAAAGCCAATCTTATTCTGGCAGAGAGCAGGTGTGGGGGAGAAGGGTGTTTTCCCACCACAAGGCCCAGGGCCAGTGGAACCTCCAGCCCCTCGGTGGAACCTCCAGATGAAAAGTTTCTGCACCCTGATATTAAGCCTCTCTGCTCCTAGATAAATAAGAGAGACCAAAAAACCACATGTCTGTTTTCTGGGGGGGGGGAGTTTACTCTGTGGAAGTGCCTTAAGCATCTCTGGGGGAGGAGCCATGTTTGGTGGGTTTTCTGAGATGAGGCAGGGTTTGGGAAGAGAGAAAGATGGAGGCAGGGGGCTGAGGTGGAGCTTTCTCCAGAACATTCCAGACTCTTTGGGTATATGGATGCTGGGGGCTGAGGTGGATCTTCCACCAGAATGCCAAAGAACAGAAGTTTTTGAGTATTTTAAAAGATATGCCTGAGAATATTGTCCTAAACAAATTATATAAACAGGACATCTTGAAAAGTAAGAATCATGTGTTAGGGATGGGAGGTGGGGCTAGGGAACAAGCAGAACCACTGTGCCATCACCTAGATATTTGCCTACCTAGGCCCCATCAGCAGGACCAGTCAGCTACTACGAATGTTACCAACAAAAACTGAGTCACACTTGTCAGAGTTCTCTTCATCAGATAACCAAAAGGAAACAAATCTACTAAAATGGAGGTGGAAGTTGCCTTGTAACATCATTGGAAATCAAACAAGTTCTTCACATTGTTTTCAAGTGTGTAATCTTCATTTCAGAGACTCTGATGAGTGCTAAATATAGAAAGTCAAAGAAGTCATGGGTCCCAGATCTAAGCATACAGTTACAAGATATTTTGAATAATATAGCACAAGTAAGAATCAAGAGTCATATAAAGAGAACAAGGGAAGACAACTCAAGCCACAGATTAGGAAGGATTGCTAGAATTAGAGATGGCTGCAATGATTATTAAGTAATTATCAAGAGTTTCCTTAAGTAGTAGAGATGAGATGAACAAAAGACATTAAACAAATAGAATCAAACCAGATATAACAGCATAGGCCCTTAATCCTAGCTATTAAGGAAGGTAAGACAGGAGAATCATTTGAGTAGATGGGTTTGAGACTAACCTGTGTAATACATGAAGGCCCAATCTCAAACAAGGAAAACAAGGAAGGGAAAAGGGGGAAGAGAGGAAAAAAGAGAAAAATAGAATTGAGTCATAATTCTAGTTGTTAGATACCATTATATAATTGTGTTTCTCAAGCCTTATGCCCAGAAGTGTGACCAAAGTGTACATACCTGGAATTTCTAGAAAGGACTCTATCTTTTTTCAACCCTCTTCTTCCAACATCATACTTTCTCCTTCTATTCTTTTCTTCCATTCTACCAATTCATCTAACTGACCACAATGCTACTCAATGCTTTTGTTCCAAGCATACCAACTAGATATATCATCATCATGAGTCATATCACTTTTATTCAGTGCTTTAGTATTTGCCTTGAACCTAAAAATGAACCAAGTACCAAACTTTGATATCAGAGCATCTACAGATCTGACTGGTACCTTACCTCCTGAAGAACCACTCTCTTACACCACCTCTCCTAACTGAATGTATGGGTTTATATATTTGTATGTTTGTCAACCTGTGTCTTGCCAAGGTATGCCCATTTTGTTATTTCTGCTAACTTACTCATGCTCTCCTCTTTACAAATTCATGATCTTCTATGTAAATCAAAACTTTTATTGCTAGGTAATTGCCCTTCTGCATCAGTAACTTCTATCTCTGGAAATTATCTGCCACTAGGCCATTTTCATTTAGACCCAATAGCATATCAATATCAGCTATCTAACCATTGTAGCAAATGTCTCTGGTACCATAATCCCATTCTAGGCCAACCTCCAATGTCAGTCAAAGCTATAAAGGATGGTTTTGTACAACAACTCATTTCTGTCTTCATATCACCTCCACACTTTTATTTTTGCCATAGCTCCTAGTACTAGACAGTAAAAGTTTGCTCTACCCATGCACAAATCCTGCCACCAAAAGGTTGAAAAGTGATGCCCCCATGTGAGATTCATAAATAACAAGATACACAGAATAGTGGTCATCTACAGAATATTGAAAAGTAAAAGAAAATGTCTAGACTTTCTGGTAGAATCAAGACTCTGTCCTCATAGCATTTACCTCAGTTATATATCTTTCGATTGGATTTTTTACTTTGCCTATTTCACTTCCCAATCCCTCCCCTTTTGTTTCACAAAACCATCCCTTTAATAAACTACCTACATTAAAGGCTTTGTTTAAGTTTGGGTTTCCACAAAGCAGAGCCAAGAGAATGATATAGCACATTTTCCCATCTTCTTCCTGAAATTATTCTATTTGTAGAAAATGTCAATATAAAGGTTGAAAACTCCTAATTCAAAAACCCAAAATGCTCCCAAATCCAAAACATTCTGAGCACCTATAAGATGTACCCAAGTGAAAAATCCCATACCTGACCTCACAAGAAGGGTTACCTAGGCACACAGAAATTATTGTATAAAATTATCTTCAAGCTATGCATATGAGGTGTGTAGAAAACACAAATGAGTTGTGTGTTTAGATGGGGATCCCATACTCAAGATATCTCATTATACATGTACAAGTATTTAAAAAATTCCCAAAGTTCAAACTCTGAAACATTTCTAGTCATAAGTAATATTGACAAGGAATACTAACTATGTGCAACAATTAAGAGGAAGAAAAAAGGGATATAGAGATCTATAAAGCAGAGTAAACTTGAGAAGTGGTTATATTGGGCACAAGGAGTTATACATACAGACAAAAAAACTCTGAAGCCTTGACTGCCAACATCCTTTGAATTAGAGTACCAATCTCCAAGCTGAATACATACACAAGCTTAAAATTCTTAGGAGAATGAATATATGATGGTTAATATGCTGCTAAATTGCTTAGTATCATAACTTTTAGATTAAGATGTAACTGCTTACAGAAATGTGTAATATAAAGATTCTGACATAGACAAATAGTTTGTTTAAGATCCATTAGTCCAGTGGTAAAAAAAAAAAAATAACTATTGACATTTTAAGATGTGATTGGGGAACTAGGGAGACTCAGGGAAAGAATGCATACATGTTTTCAAGTAGATAAAATGGGTATTAGAAGTAGTTGACAGATTAATTGATCTTCAGTGCTTTCTTTCAGGAACTATAAGAACTTTGAATAGTGATAGCTAGAACCCATGATACATAAATCTACCATTAACAGATAGCCATAGCCACCATGGTAACTTTATGTCCACAAATTCTTCCACACATCTACTCGAAAAATGTGATAATACACATCTGAAATTCTAGCACCCAGGAGGAAGAACCAGGGGGAGCATCACAAGTCTAAGGTCAGCCTGGTCTACATAGGTAATTCCAGTCCAATCTGTACTACAGAGTAAGACTGTCTCAAACAACAAAAAGATAAAGACTGATAATATTCCTCTTGAATGTGGGTTGAAATTAGTAATTGACTTCTTTTAAAGAAATTAGAATATGGAACCAAGCATGGCAAGGTATACTATTGTAATCCTAGCTACTTGGGAAGCAGAGACAGAAGGGTCATGAGTTCAAAGCTATCCTGGGCAAGTTAGTGAGATCTCATCTCAAGACAAATTCTTAAAAGAGCATACAATGTGGATCAGTTGCAGAGTTCTGGTAAAGTATGCACAAAGTCCTGCATTCAAACCCTAGTGCTGAAAAAGGAAACAATACGTAAAAGAATTTGTTGATGGTATGTGACTATTAAAAGAAGGTCATAAAATGGGACTGTGGCTTATTCCTTGCCCTCTCTTCTCTATTGGATTACTTGCTAAAAAAGAAAAAGGTAGGATATTTAAACACTAAGGAAGGCCCATGTCGCAAGGACATGGGATCACTTGCCAATAAAAAAGAACTTAAGCTTCCTGCCAATATCATGCAAGTGAGCCACCTTGTAAGTAGATCCTTGAGTTACATTGAAGATATCAGGTCTTTATAGCCTGGCTGACATATTGATGGAGCTTCATGAAAACTTCAAGAAAGGGCCATCCAGCTAAAGTGATTTTCACAGCAAGCATTGAGTGACTGTCCTAGTGTGCTTTCTATTGCTGTGATAAACACCATGACCAAAAGCAACTTGTGGCTGGATGGGTTTATTTCAGATTCCAGCTTTCAACATGAAGAGAAGCAAGGGAGAGAACTCAAGGCAGGAACTGAAGCAGAGACCATGGAGATCATGGTGCTGCTTACTGGCTTTATCCTCATGACCTACTCAGCCCGCTGTCTTATACAGCTCAGAATCACATGGCCAGGGATGACACCGCCCACTGTGGGCTGAACCTTCCCACATCAACCATTAATCAAGAAAATGCCCCACGGGCTTGTCTACAGGCCAGTCTGATATAGGTGTTTCTCAGTTGATTCCCGCTTCCAAGATGGCCCTAGCTTGTCAGGTTTAAAGAAACCTAACCAGCACAGTGGCATACATCTATAATCCTACCACTCTGGAAAAAGCAGGATGATTATAAATTTGAGACTATCCTGGACTACACAGTGATTAGAGGAAAAGAGAGTGGGGGTAGGGTGAGAAAAAAAAAGGAAGGAGACAGTAGATTAGAAATTATGCTTATTACCCCAGAAAATGCAGGAGTAATTTGTTATATAGAACTAGATAAGTAATCACCTACCACACTAATGCATGTCAACCCAACAGCTATCAACAGAAGGCACCAAAGAACATCCTCTAGCTGCAGATTCTTTCACATTCAGCATGTAGCCATGAAGCCAACAACCCCAGAAGCAGCCCTCAATCAGTTTGCTAGATAAACATTTTAGCTTTCTTGTCCCTAAATGTAAGACACCTCATGTCAAAAGTTCCTAAGGAAACCAAGCCCTCACAGGTAACTAAGCAACTCAGTCATGTACACTTTATTGGCTTTCATTTTGTATTCATCTTACTTTTTCATTCCCCATCTCATAAATAATAAATGAGGCAACCTCCCCTCCTCAAAAAATAGTACAGCTACCCAGTCTTTGCCTCAAAGTCTGCTTTGGAAGTACTATCCAATAACTGATTCCCAGCTAATATAGTTTGAAATTGTCTCCCCAAAGTCCATGTACTGGAGACTAATTTAAATATTAATGGTGTTTGGAGATATGACCTTGGCTAGCCAGTAGGACTAGATGAAGTCATAAAGGTAGGGTGGTGAAAATGGAAAAGCATCTTGAGTTAATATATTTTGGTTCAGCTCACAATGTGATGTCCTCCGCTGTATTATGATGCAACAGGAACTCCCTCACCAGATGACACCACGCATTTGAACCTCTCAGCCTCCAAAGTCACAAGTCAAATAAAGTTCTATTCTTTATGAATTGCCCAGTCTGGCATACTTTGTTATAGCAACAAAATGAACTGAAACTTAAAAGAAGGATAAAATATGAGACTATATTAGTTACTTTTTCATATTTGGAACAAAAATACCTGTTAAGACTACTTGAAGTAGTAGATTTAGTTTTGGCTCATGGTTTTAGAAGGTTCATTACGTAAGCTGCTTGGCTCCTTGCACTTGGGAAAAAAAACATCATGGTGGCAGGGTATGTGATGGAGGGAGCTTCTTCACATCATAGCAGACAAGAAGCAGAGAGCCTATAACAAACTAAGGACATTAAAAATATGCTCCAGTAACTACTTCCTCCAACATTCACCTTAACTCCCCAAATTTCCACAACGGCCCAAAATAGTGCCACTAGCTAGTGACCAAGCATCCAGAACATGATCCTGTAGGAGACATCTCATATTCAAGACATAACACAGAAAAAAATGTACAGTAAAAATTAAGCAGCACTGGGGGGTGGGGCACAGAGGCAGTCAGATCTCTGTGAATTTGAGGCCAGCCTGGTCTACAAAGGGAGTTCCAGGACAGCCAGAGCTGCAAAGCAAGACCCTGTCTTGAGAGAGAGAGAGAGAGAGAGAGAGAGAGAGAGAGAGAGAGAGAGAGATTTGTTTATGCTTTTTAAAGATAAAATGACTATCCTTGATCACATAACAGCTTCTAGTGCACATGCACCTCCCAGGGCCATAAATTCTACAACTTGCTGAGGATTAGCATGTAAAAAGAACAGAGTACTGTTGACAAAGAAACTATGGCTGCTTCACCTCTTGCCTGACACAATAGAGATCCCTAGTTTCAGGATGCAGAGCTTGAATAAACAGGCTCTGGGTAAAGCATGTGGTGAACTGTTCTACCTTCCCCACTCTGTCTGATTTCAGTAGGGACTGCCCACCACAAAATCTGCTGAATTAAATAAAATAAGGGAAAGTTAGTTTCTTAGCAACTCCTGGATTCACTCATATACACTTTCCTGGTTGAAAAGAGAACTCTGAGTGTTGAGGAGAAAGACAACCTAAGAGAAGAATGCTGAAACAAAAAGACAAAGAGATGACAGGAGAAATGAGGATCTGGTGGCATTTCCAACCTCTAAGTCCAATTAGCCCCAAATCCATTCATCTCTGGCCCTCTCACAGACTGCTCACTTAAGTCAATAAATTCCATTCTTGCCTTATCTAATTCTGGGTTGCAAGTGAAAGAAATCCAACATGTGAATGCTGATTATACATCTCACTTTAATAATCCCCAAATAATCAGACATGGCTCTCCTTGAACCTCCAGCTGCTAGACTGGTCTTAATCAGACTAATTGAGCTTAATTTAAAGGTCAACTGTCGCCTTAAATGAGAAAGAAGATTCACTTAAAAAAATGACAAAGGGAATGTAGTAAGCTCCATTCCACCCACACGATGCTCTTTCAGTGATGTTCTTACATCATTTATCAGGGAACTAAGGCTCAGAGAAGTTAGGAAAGACTCTGCAGAAGATGGTAGTACTACAACGGGTCTCAAAACACTGGGCCTAGACAAGGGGAAAGGTAACTGAGTGTGGCTCATGCCTGTCATCCTAGCACTCTGGAACTGCAGCAGGACAGATGCCAAATTGAGGCCAGCCTGTGCTACAGACCGAGACCCTTTCTCACAGAAGAAAAATGAAAGACCGTCAGCTTCTCCCCGGCTGTATTTCCTTTCAAACTCTGACCATTAAGACTCTGAAGTCCTATTTGCCATCCCATAGTTCATTTTGCATTTAGGTATTCTCCAAGCACATCTTGTACTCACAAAATGATACTGCAGCCAAGGAAGTGCACCTCTGGATTTCCCTCCAAGGAAGGACTGACTCATTCATTCTGCTGTAAGAAATGTACGTAGCTGACACTTTCCAGCTCTGGAGCTAAGGCTCTCCTCACTTGATGACTGAGCAGAACAGGGCTCCGTGAATCTGACCACTGTTTGCTAATAAGCAATCTAGGCTCTCAGGCTAAGACTTTGTCATATGTGCAGGGCAGTCTGAAGTCCTTTTGCCTAGACTTGCTTTTTAGCTTTCCCTGAGTATCGAATCATCATCAAGATTGGGAAGGTTTTGCCTGTCCAATCCTGGTCCTTCTCTTTGTCCCTTTCACACACTTTTACTCATGAACAAACTACTTGCACTTTTTTTTATTTCACCTTAGCTTGCTGGAATCCCCAGTTGGCACACAAACAGTGAGCAAGGGGGCAAGACAGATAAGATCCAAGAGAAAAATCTTTCTTTAGAAAGACATAGTTTCCTACAGGTAAGGCAGCTGTGGTAGAGCTATGTATTCTAGCTCAGTAAAGCAGATTGTGTTGGATATGCCAAATGGCTTCTCTTAGCTGGAGGGAGCACCTACCTGAGACCTGTCAGACACTAAGATTTATGGGACCATTTCTATCTTAGTGATCTAGTCCCTCTTTACGAGGATGATTGCTTCACAGCCCTGCCACAGGTATTTACCATCAGGGCCATTATAGCCCACTGAGTCATCCAGGAGAGGAATCCAAGTTGATAATTAACATCCTGAGGAAGGTAATTGTGAAACACTTAAGCATGGGGCTATAGCTTCTGGCTCCGTGTCAGTAAGGACAACCTGTAGGGCATATCACACTTAATGAGTCAGCAGCTACCTGAGATGATTAGAAAAACCCAAAGCATATCATTTTTTATCACCGTGTGCAGAGTGAAGATTATGTCCTTTTGACCTATTTTGTTCTTTCATTCCCTGGTAAATAATAACCATTCAGAAGCAGAGAAAAAATTGGTTCTTCTGCTTATTAAGGAAAGTTATATGCTCATAGTATGTTCTTCTAAAAAGGAACTTGTAGGGCAGGAGGGGCTTTCTTTCCTTTTGTGTATGTATGATGGTGTGTGTGTTCAGTGTATGTGCATGTGTGTAGGTGGATGTAAATATGGAGGCCAGAGGAGGATGTTAGGTGCCCTCTTTTGCTCTCTGCCTTTTTTTTTTTTCTCTCTCTTTCAAAATGCTTTATTTTCACTTGGTCCCGAGACTTGGGAGGGGCTCCAGAGCGGTTACAAAGCTGCCTAGAGGTTCGGGTGAAGGTCCTGAGGCTGGCTGGTGCAGAGCAGAGGAGGGAGCCCCTTGGAAGGTGACACCTCCTAGTCATGCTTGAGAGTGAGCCTCTCAAAGAGGTACTCGCCCAGAGATGGCAAGGGCACACCAGTCTGTGCTGGCTGCGGCCCAGCCACCCTGTGGAGGTTGGTCAGGTGGTTGCCCATCTTCTTGATGAGCTTCACCTCCTCATCCAGGAAGTGGTTTTCCAGGAAGTCACAGAGGTGAGGATCTGTGCGAGCAGAAGCCAGGGCATGAAGATCCAAGAGGGCCTGGTTCAGGCTCTTCTCCAGGACCAAGGCAGCTTCCATGGCCTCCTGGGATTTACCCCACTCATCTTGAGATGGCTTCTGCACATCCTGGAATAGTGCACGGCCTCCGTGTTCGTTCTGCATCTTGAGCAGCCGCTCGGCGCCCTAGCGCTTCTCCTCGGCCAATTCGTGGAAGAAGTGGCCGACACCCTCCAGAGCCACGTCATCCCGGTCAAAATAGTAGCCCAAAAAGAGGTAGGTGTAGGAGGCCCAAAGGTGCAAGTTGACCAGGCAGTTCACTGCAGCCTCCACCTCGGTGGAATAATTCTGATGAACCTGGGAGCTCATGGCTGATACGCAGTATGGAGCTAACCACGGAGAGACGGTGCTGGCTGGTCCTGGGAGCCGAAGGCTGCAAGGAGATGGTCCCAGAGGCTGCGACTGGAGACACTGGGAGGCGGCTGGACGCTAACAAAGGGAGGCCCCCGGTCTGCTCCGTCCAAACACTGTTGAAGCAAGACACAGACACGGAATCTCCGGGCACTCGCTCTCTGCCTTATTAATTTAAGACAGGATCTCTCACTGAACCTGGACCTCATCATTTTTCAGTTAGTCTGGCAGCTAGCAATCTCCAGTGACCCTCCTGTGTCACACAGAGCAGGAATTACAGCTTTTTATGTGGCTGCTCGAGATTTGAACTTGGGTCCTCATGTTTGCATAGCAAGCACTCTTAACTTCTGGGCCATCTGTCCAACCCATAGCAAGAGTTTTTCATTTTTCCCTTATGATTTACCTTTCCATTCTAATTATGAAGGCGATTCTTCTTACTTTCAAGTTAGTGAAAAGTGATAGGCAAGACTGCATCACAGTCTAGACATGTCGTATATTGACAATGAAATGGATAGAGGGTGGTTTGACCTTGTAATGAAAAGCTGGAGAAGTGCCCTTTACGTGAAGAATGACACTCATTCAGGGACAAGAAAAAAAATCACCCAACAGTTTTAATGTCTCCCTAAACTGATTTGCTAGTCTCAAACATTGATGGTTAAAATATAATTCTCAGTCAGTCCCAAAAGGAATTGTTTCATACCTACTCACTTTTTTCTCATAATGTCTTCTCATTATCTTGGATGCATAGGCTCTACTCACCATGCACACAAAAACACGATTTTTACCAGAGCATACTGCTATCAGTTCAGATCTTTGGTAGGCAGACACTGGAGAGTTAGGAGTACAAGGCCGGTATTGAGTATGCTGTCTGGGGAAGAGATAGAGAGAAAGTAAGATTAACCTTACAGAAGGAGTTCAGATCACAGTGCCTAGCAGACTCTTGTGAGTGAAAAAGCAGCAGCAGCAGAATCTGATAGCAGAACTTGAGGTTGCAATGCATATGTGCTAAGTCCAGCCACAGTGCTAAGGCAAAGGTCCTCTCTTAACAGAGCCTCACATTAAACAGAAACACCCGTGCCCTAGTGTTAGAGTCACCCTGAAAACCACATGGCCTTAGCTAGAATAGCATGGTGGATCATCAGTGTGCCACAGCAGAAGGCTGTCACTTAGCAATGGATCAGACTATTGTTTGTTGTTGTGGTTTTTGGGTTATGAATTTTTTATTGGAGAGACATACACAAAGAATATGGTACCCTGATAACCTAGTCTTTCAGAACGGAGACACTAAGCAGCAAAGTTTTTTTTTTCTTTTTTAGTCACTTTACATGTTCTTCATTTATTCTTTAGTTTTATACTACTTAGTTCTCAAGTTAAGAATCCAAGCTGAAAGCCAGGCATGGTGGCACACACTGTTAATCCCAGCATTCAGGAGGTAGAGGCAAGTTGATCTCTGTGGTCAGAGGCCAACCTGCTCAGTATAGCAAGTTCCAGGATATCCAGGGCTACCTAGTGAGATCCTGTCTCAAAAAAAAAAAAAATCCAAGTTAAGAGAGAAGCCACAACATGGTACACTTCCAGTACCTGAGGTACTGATAGCGACAGTCAGTTTCATGTTATGAGCTCAATGACCAAAATGGTTACATCATCCCACCCAACCACAGGGGCAGGCAGTTCCATCCTACTATATACTTAGAAAGTGGAATAAAATGGAATGACTATACATTCAATACAATCACTATCAAAATTCCAACACAATTCTTCACAGACCAGGAAAGGACAATTTTCAGCTTCATATGGAAAGACAAAAAACACTGTAATCCTGAATAATGAAAGAACTGCTGGAGGTCTCACCATCTCTGATTTGAAGTTGTACTACAAAGCTATAGTAATAAACACTGCACAAAACTGACATAAAAACAGACACATTAATCAAATGGATAGAATTTCAGACCCAGACATAAATCCACACACCTATGGACATGTTATTTTTGGTAAAGAAGCCAGAAATACACACTGAAATAAAAACAGCCTTTTAAACAAATGCTGGTCAACTGGATGTCAGCATGCAGAAGAACGCAAATAGATCCATAATTATCACCCTGCACAAAACTCAACTCCAACTGAATCAAAGACCACAACATAAAACCAGGTATACTGAACATGATAGAAGAGAAGTGGGCAATACCTTTGGACTCATTGGCACAGGAGAAGACTATGAACAGAACACCATTAGCACTGGCATGAAGAACAATTAATATATGGTACCATAAAACTTAGAAGCTTCTGAATAGCAAAGGACACAATCATTCAGACAAAGTGGCAGCCTACAGAAATGGAAAAGATTTTTATCAACTGCACATCGCTTAGAGATCTAATGTCCAAAATATATAAAGAACTCAAAAAACTAGATATCAAGAAAACAAACAACACAATTAAAAATGAAGTACATGTCTAAACAGAGAATTCTCAATAGAGAAAACCCAAATGACTGAGAAACACTTAAAGAAATATTCAACATCCTTAGTCATTAGGGAAATGCAAATCAAAACTACTTTGAGATACCATCTTATACCTGTCAGAATGCCTAAGATCAATAACACAAGTAACAGCCCATGTTGGCAGGCAAAGATACAGAGTAATAGGAACCTTCATCTATTGCTAGTGGGAATGCAAACTTGTACAGCCAATATTTCCAGATGAAAACTGATGCAACTCAAGATCCAGCTATGCCACTCTTGGTCATATACCCAAAGGACACTTCATCCTATCACAGAGACACTTGTTCAACTCTGTTCACTGCTGCTCTCTTCACAATAGCCAGAAACTGGAAACAACCTAGATGTCTTTCAACAGATAATGAATAAATAAAATGTGGTACATTTATATAATGGAGTATTATAGCTCAGCAGTTTAAAAAATGACATCATGAAATTTGCAGACAAATGAATGGAACTAGAAAAAATCATCCACAATGAGGTATCCCAGACTCAAAAAGATAAATATGGTATGTACTCACTTATATGTGGATATTAGTTGTTAAGTCAATGACAACCAAGTTATAATCTAGAGACACACAGAGGGTAGGTATAGAGTAAGGGACTAGAGTGAACAGATTTCTTTAGGAAAGGGAAATAGAGTAGATATTTATGAATGAATGGGAGTGTCTGTAATGGGAAGATTAAGTGGGAAGGGAGAGGGGATTGTGGGAAAGAATATGGGGAAAGAAAGCTAAAATTAAGGGCCATTTAAGGTGTATTATGGAAACCTAATACAGTAAAAACTCCATAAAATATATGCATATATGAAGGGGATCTAAATGAATCTCAAAATAATTGGAGGAGACAGAGCCCAAACTGGCCATCTCTTATCACCAAATGAAGCATCAAGCACCAGGATTAGGTTATATCTACTTGAGTTGTTGGCCAAAGGGGCCACAGAGGAATCCCCAAACAACACACATTGTTGCCAAGATTATAGGTGGCTCTCCACAAACTGAAAGCAAGGTCCCATTGCTGAAGATAACACCTACACAACTCATTAATCATCAAGAAGTTGGATTTGTGCCTACACAGAGTCAATACCCCTACATTCCAGTGTCTTTGGTGTAGGAGGTTACTCTGCACCATATCAAAACAGAAACATCTACACCAAACCTTTCTTCTACAAATGCTGTCCTGCCTGCAAGATATACTATGGCAATGGTAGCACAAAGTTTGGAGGAGTAACTAACGAAAAACTGAGTTGACTTAAGGACTATTCCATGAGATGGAAACTATACCCAGCAATACTTGGGTGATCAGGAACCTGAAAGAAGATAGCCTAGGGACCTAGGGTGAAACCAAATAATACTGGTCTAAAAAAGGAGGGGGAAACGTGATAAAATGAGTTCTAATGATATTGTGCTGTATTCATAGATAAGTATCTGGTTCAGCCATCATCAGGGAAGCTTCCTCCTGCAACAAATGGGAAAAACATAGAGACCCACAGTCAGACATTGTGTAGAGAGTGAGTGACCTTGGAACACACAGTAAATATCACGTCTCCATCAAACCCTCCCCTCAGGGATCAGAGAACCTGGTGGAAGAGTAGGCAAAAAAAAAGTATAAGAGCTGGAGGGGAAAGATGACACCAAGAAAACAAGGCCCTCTAAATCAACATGAGTAAAGTACATATAAATCCACAGAGACAGAAGCAGCATATACAGGTCCTGCATGTGTCTGTACCATATCCTGTTCTTACATTATGGCTTTCAGTTTCCTGTTTTTATGGGCTTCTTGAATGTGTGAATCAAAGAGTGTCTCATTTTTGTGCCTTCTCTAGGGCTCTTTTCCTTCTGTTCATTTATCTTATCTGACTTGGATGTGATAGTTTTATCTTGTTATACTTTATTTTGTTATATTTTTTAAAATGAATGAATAAATGAAAACCTATACACTAGGGTAAAGGTTAACAACTGAACTGTCACTTATACCTGCTGGAAAATCAGTTTTTCTCCAAGAGAGTGACAATGGGTCAATCAACCACTCCAGGACAGTCCTCATGGTCAGGGATGGTTGACCATCATATTATGGACTCTACAGTTTTCTGTGTGCTTTTATTTGGTTACTGTAGCCGGAATGTTTCTCAGTCCCACTTAGTACCCACGGTCCCACAGACGTTTATAAAATAATTACTCTGAGGCTTATATTAATTACAAACTATATGGCCTATGGATTCAGCTTCTTACTAGCTAGCTCTTTCATATTAAATTAACCCATTTCTATGAATCTATATGTTGCCACATGGCCGTGGCATTACCAGTCTGCTGACATCTTGTTGTTCCTTGGGCAGCAGGCTCAAGTCTCCCCCAACTCCACCCTTCTTTGGCTTGTCTTCAATGTACCACCTAACCTTATCCTGCCCTGCCGTAGGCCACTGCAGCATTATTTATAATCCAATGGGAGCCACACATATTCACAGCATACCGAAACACATCCCACAGCAGGTTATGGTTTGGTGTTTTGTTTGGTTTTTATTTGTTTGTCCTTTGAAGTATGGTTTTTATTTTGTTTTATTGGTACTGAGGGATTTTGTCATTGTATTGGGTTTTTGTTTGTTTTTTTTTTGAGATAGAATGTAAAGTTGGGTGGGTAGGGAAGAGGAGAGGATCTGGAAGGACTTGGGGAAGGGGAAGAACATGATCAAAGTATATTTAAATTTAAAGATTGTTTTAAATAATAAAAAATAATCAGAGAGAGAGAGAGGAGAAAATCCAAGTGATATAAAAGCACTGTCCTAATTGAAAGCATGTCCATCTCCACAGAACATAAAGCAATGATCTCTCACAGTCAGTGTCTTAGGGTTAACCAAATATGCCAATTCTTTTCTAAATATTGTTACACATTTATGTTCTTTTGAAAAATTACCTAACGTTCCAAACATTCAGACTGGCACAATTTCCTACTTTTGTTTGTTGTTTTTGAGACAGGGTCTCACTATATAGTTTGGTTGGCCTTGAATATGCTATATAGTCCAGGCTGACCTCAGACTCAGAGATCTACCTGACTATGCCTCCAGAGTGCTGGGATTAAAGGCATGCACCACCACACCCAGACTACAATTTCTTTCTTAAAATAAACATTTTAACTTAACTCCTTTAATAAATGTTCATTAAAAACCTGCAAAAAACAAAGAGAATACCAAAATATATAAGGTATTTATGATAGTTTATTCCCTAAAAGAACTTATAATCTAATACTTAATGATATTTATGTCTGGACTGGTATGTTACATTCAAATGATTTATTGAGCAATATATAATGGCTCCACTCATTCTCCGTCATGGTGGACTTGTGTCCCTATAAACCAGGAGCCCAAACCAACCATACCTCTCCTGCTTCTTGCCAGCTATTTGGTGACAGCAACAAGAAAAGTTACTGAACATGCACTTGCATCTTAGAATCCATGGAATAAGGAATGAGAATGAACTACCCATAGTCAGGGCATCTTTCTCACCTTGAACCTGGTACTTACCAATTGGCTGGGCTAGAGTGATCCTCAGCCTTCAAGAACTGGGGTTACAGGCTTTTCCCCCTTTTGTCTCTTTTTGTATTTATTTACTGTGCCTGTGAACCACATTGACATAATACTGAACATATTACATTCATGCAGCATGTATGCAGAGATAAGAGGGCAACTTCTAGAAGTTGGTTCTTGCCTCCCACCATGTGGGTGTGGGTTCTGGGGTTCAAACTCAGGTTGTCAGGCTTAATGGCAAGTGCCTCAACCTGTTACGTGTTGCTGGAGATGTAATCTCAGGTCTTCATGCTGAACAAATGGGCTAATTACTAAAAGTCTCCTCTCCATTCCACTCCAACAATAAAGGAACACCCTGTAGGGATTCATGCAGGCCAAATGTTTGTGTTTGCTTTTTCCCTGACAACTTGTAAGTAATCATTTCTCTAAGAACCTTTTCTATTTATAGCAGTGTAGACATTAAATCTCCTCGCTTTGTAAGGAATAGATCAAATGTTCCCTTTGGGTTCCTAACCCTCCTCACTTTGCCCTTTTGCATTAATTGTGAGGAGGTGGGAAATTTTACTAGGGGCCTTTTCCCAAAGGAAAAAACTGAGGCCACAAACTGCTTTCTGAGATTGGGTTATTCAACACAAGTTTTGTGGTTAGAGGTGCCAATCTGTCTAATCCCTGGCGACAGAATGCATAACCACACCTTGTTGATAAGACCTTCCTGAAAATGAAAAGAAACTAAATGGAAATGGTAAGCCAAGCCAAGTGTGGTGGCACGTACCTGTGATCCAAACACTTGGAAGGTAGAAGCAAGAAGATTAGAAGATCAAGGCCAACCTCAGCTACATGGCAAATTTCAAGGACAGCTTGAGTTAAATGAGATTTTGTCTCATAATTATGGGTACACTAGGCAACCAAGGACCAAAGATGGCACCTCAATCATCACAGGTCACCCGATAGAGACAAAATTAAATTGCATGGCAAAACAGATTGGACTCCCTTGGGATTCCAAATAAGTCCTTTGTTTTGTTATGTTCTTTTATCCCTCTTGAGGTAGAGGCCAGGTAGACCCTTAGGACTTGCTAGACAAGTTTTCTTGTGCATGTTACAAAGATGTCAGAGATAAATGCTTAAATTTATGTTAATATGAACATAATAAATAGAGAAATGAAGCTCACCAGATTATGCTTTAGGATTTGATTCAGAAAATGTTCAAATATAAATTATGCTAGATTTTAATCCAAATAAGAACCCCTATGGATAAATTTCCTTAGCTCATTTTTGTATGACCCAACCTGATATATGAAGATCTATAATTTGGATGACAGACATCCCCCTAAGGTGTACTGTTAAAGGCTTGGTCACAGCAGGATGGTACTCAGAGATGGTAGAACTTTTGAGAGCTTGGTACTTGAGGGAGGTCCTTAGCTCAACAGTGGCATGCCCATAAATAGGATAATAGGACCTGAATCCCTTTCTCTTTCTGTAGTTTGTTTTCTGGCCATGAGACAAGCAGTTTTTCTCTGCCATACACTTTCACTATGATGAGCTACAGGGCTAATGAACCACAGACTAAAAATCTCCAAAACAGTAGTCCAAAATAAACCCTTTCCCTTTATAAATTTATTATCTCAGGTATTTGCTATAGTCACAAAAACTAACCCAGGATCCTCTTTTGCTTGTTTTCTTTAGTGAAGGGTCTCTTGTGTGTTCTGATCCTCCTGCCTCAGCCTCCAGAATGCTGTGACGACAGGTGTGTGGCACCATGCCTGTCACAAGATCTTCTTTGAACCAGGACATATACAAGTCAGAATTATCAGGAATATTTCTCTGCATCTTTCCCCCACACCTGCTAAAGCAAGGCCTTCAAGCTGAGGTAGAAGCAGAGACAAGAAGCACTATTTCTGAAAGTCTCCACAGAATACCTCCCCCAAGCTCAGGAAACATTTCTCTTTGCCAGTCTGTAGCTAGCACCAGCCATTTCTGTCTTTTCCAACTGTGCTGCCTGGTAGCTGAGATGTCAGCCTGCCCATGCTCTGGAGAGGCAGTGTCCTTCAGCTTATGGTAAGCAGTCAGCAGGGGTGAAGGCCCTCACACTGCTGCCTCTGGAGAGCACTTTAACAGGGACAGTTTACAGGCTTACGGAGCCTTTGTCCCACGTGGCTCAGCAGTCAGAACAACCCTCCCTTCACTGTCTTTGTCTTTTAAATGTGTCTCTGGAAATAAAGCCTCATTGTAGAAAGGCTAAGCATCCTGGTGTGGCCATTCCAGCATGGATTTCCCTGGTTTTCTCACCCCTATCCCCACCCCCACCCCAGGGTATAAGCATAAGAGTTAAGCAGTCAAGCAGGGTTAGACTAAAAGATTAAGTAGTAAGTTGTATTAAGATCACAGTCCTCCACACCTGCACTCACTATCCACCTAACTTCATATTCATTCCCCCCCCCCTCTCTCTCCATATATACCTCAAAACAAAAAATTAAAATCCAAACAAAAAATTGAGGAGGGGAAAACACATGATCAAATATATATTATATGAAGAGGATTTAAGTAAGATAAGAAAGAAAGAAAGAAAGGAAAAGAAAGAAAGAAAGATAGATTCATAATCATGCTAATCCAATCAAGATTTGTAATACTAGGAAGGATAGTTGACACAATCCAGTTTGTTCTACATAGTCATTTCCTAAGACTTCTCAACCTTTTATTGAAAAAAAAACTTGGTGATACTTAGCTTCACAGGACAGAGGCATGAAGTTAACACCCAGATTGACATTACAAGCAGAGAATTGGTGTATGGTTTAATGTGGTTTGTCTCTGCCAAAACTAATGCTGAGTGAGGCTTAATTCCTCCAGTACTGAGGTAGTAGAGACTGTGAGGTATTGGTGGTCATAAAGGAGCTGCTTTCAATGACTGGTTAATGTTTTTCTTGGGTAATTAGGTGAATTCTGTTAAGGGTGAATTAGATATCAGCCTGGATTGGTTATTGTGAGATCACATGGTTGCAAAACAAGTTTGGGTTTTTTAATTCATTTTCTATGTTTTTTTTTTTTTCTCTCCATGTGGCAGTTCTCTCTTGGATATTTTCTTTAGATACTATGCTACCTGCCATGAGGCTGTCTCCAGAAATTCATGCTGGTGTGATGCTCTTGACCCTCCAGAGCCCTGCTAAAATACCCATCATCAAGATATTTTGTTGCAGCAACACAAAAACTGAGCAAAATAAGGGCATTGTGGTAGACTGCCCTGTGGTAGTGAAATGTCATCACTGGACATGGACGGTGAGGGTTGGATGTTTCTGCATCTCTCAGGCATTTACAATACACTTTCTCACCCACACCCACATGTACCCACATACATGTAAACATGCATATAGACACATGTACAACAGATGCACACAGAACACACACACACATACAAAAAATAGGGGAAAGAGTATTGTTAAGTGAGGATGGTCACATACACTTGTAATCCTATCACTTGCAAGGGAGAAACAGAAGGATCAGGAGTTCAAGGTCCTCTTCAGTTGTCTACATGGTACTAATCTGCTGTGACTACAGAAAAGAAGCTGCAGAGAAACAGAGAACTGCCTTCTTTTTTGCCAGATGTTTGTGGGGAGGTGGGGGTACAGGTACTAATGGCAAGTGAAAAAACAGGCTAGAAGCTGCACTGATGCAGGCAGCAGTAGTAAACGTGTTTTCCTGTTAGGTGCTGTAAAATTCAGAGGAAATTAGCAAAGAAGCAGAGTGGAAAAAAAAATTGGGTTTTCGTTGTCAATACTAATTTTGAAAGGAAGATGATTTTTCAAGGCTTATTACTAGAAGATACAGCTGACCTCAGAAATAAGCAGATGTGTCTCTACCACAAGAAGACAGTTTTAGAAAGGATTCCCTTTTGTTAGCTCAAGTTTATTCCTATCCGTAAGCACAAACTGCCTAGGGATTTAGACACAGGCTGATTGCAGAATTGCATGTGGTGAACCAGAGCATCATAATAGTGGGGAACACAGATTTTGGAACATGGTTGTGACATTTAACTAGCTGTGTACTAACGAGAAATGTATTTAGTTTCTCTACATCTGTTACCTATATTCAGCAAATGAAACAAGGACGCCTAACTCATGCAAGTATGGTAAGAATTACATAGCAGTATGTAAAATGTGCTTAGCACAGTTGCTGGTACCTAATCATTCCAAAGATGGTTGCTGTCGACATTTTGTCACCAGCTCATTTTAAGTAGAAATCAGAAATCCAATATTTAGCTCTTTAGATGCAGAGCTTAACACGTTGTTGTAAATGTTTGTACTAAAGAATATTGTGGGCAAGGAGCTGGCTCAGTGGTGAAGTGCTTGCTGTGCAAGAGGAGGACCAGAGTTCAGCTCTCCAGAGCCCACAGAAATGCTGGGGAGGAGTGGCAGCCCACCTGTAATTTTTACCCAGAGAAAGCAGAGATAAGGATCCCCAGAGCAATCTGGCTAGCATGACAAACCATATGGGTGAGCTCTTACTGTGATTGAAAGACCAGGCCTCAGTGAATAAGGTAGAAGAGTGATAGAGGATGATTTCCGACATAAACCCTGGGCTTGCACATGCCTGGGCACCTATGTGCACATACACCCACACCCATGTGTGCCCACACATACATGTAAACACGCATATAAACACATGCACAACAGATGCACACAGAACACACACACACACACACACACACACACACACACACACACACACACGCACACACACGCACACACACACACGAAAAATAGGGGAAAGAATATTGTTAAGTGAGGATGATCACATACACTTGTAATCCTATCACTTGCAAGGTAGAGACAGAAGGATCAGGAGTTCAAGGTCCTCCTCAGTTATGAAGCAAGGTTGAGATCAACCTGTGCCATATGAGACAGTTTCTAAAAAATAATAATTGTTTATTTAATCATGTCACAAGTTGTTTACACAAATATTCAGTGTAAGTGAGGGGAAAAAATGGCTTCTAACTTCCCTGCTAGGTTCTTTGGAAGGGGCTACAAATTAAGTTGTAATAACACAGATTAACAGAAAAATAACATGTAATTATATATGTACACTTTGAGTCCAATAAATTCCAAAATTTAAAGAAGGACCAATTAGTGGAAGCTTATATCACATTCAAAGCTACAGAAAAGAATGGGAACATGGGGACCCTGAGAGAAGGGTATGCTGTATATAAGCTCTTTTGTAACAGATGTCTCTCAGGTAATAAAAGTTGCATAGATAATTTTACTATGTAGATTTCCTTTATTGATGTAAATTTCTTTCAAAAAGGAAAGCTTTGCAGAAGTCCTCCTGTCTAAAGTTTCTGGGAATAATCAGTCCAAAATATGTCAGAAGAGTATATTTTGGTGAAGCATATTTTGATCCCCTGAAGTCATATTTGGGGTGCTGTCCTAAGCCCTAACTGCAGAAAGCCAGTTGTATTACCGATGTGATTAAGAACCACCATCTTGAATCTTATGGAAAACAAGTTCCTGGCACGGCAGGAAGGTAGGATTACGGTACAGTGCTGGCACCTGGTGGCAACAAGCACTAAAACATTTTCTTTTTCCATTTAACTGCTTCCACAGTTGGATAAGGACTAGGCTGACACCCATCACAAGCTCTTGCTGATGTGCTATGCTTTAGAACCCCTTCAAGTTCTAACATATACATCAGTCTTGGATGTTTTATGCAAAAGTAACTCCAAATGACTAATAAACATGAAAAAATGCTTATCCCACCCCACTCCCCAAATCCTCACATAAAAAACTAAAGCATCAATGAAAGACTTTATGCTCAACAGATTGTCGAATGCTAAAAAGGTGGGTAATTGGTGACAAGAATATGGAAGAAAGGGAACACTTCAACACTGTTGTCCAGAAAAGGGAGGGCTCTTATGTCCTGCTGATGGAAATTTGGCAGCAGCTAGTATCTAGCCAAAGTGAAAATGTATGTGGCCTATAGCTCAGTGATTCTGTGTATGATAGACCACAGGAAATGTGTGCACTGAAACAGATATGTTACAGAGATAAAAATAATACATGGCATGGATACAAAAAATGTATAACAGCATCACTCACACTCATAAAAAAAATAGAGACATCTCAAATATTTAGCAATAAAGGAATAGCTAATACTTCATGTGAGTGTGCTTAAAGGCAAAAACCAACAGAGCTTAATGAACTAGAATTACATGTATCAACAAGGATATATCTTGAAGACAGTAGAGTGAAAAGTGCAAACTTTAGAATAACACTTCATGGTATAGTATTTATATGATTATTAAAATAAAAGAATATTATCTGTGGTTTTCGACAACCAAACATTTTATATAAAGTGGAAGGGACCCCACCAACTTCAAAGCAGAGATTCTTTGGCAGAAGGAAGGAAAGAGAATATGATTGGGAGGTAGATAAAGGGATTTTAACTGGCTACAATTGAAATAAGCGGAGGTTGTGGGGAGGAACAGGGAGGAAGGGGGGGAGGGAGGGAGGGAGGGAAAATTGTGACCAGGCTGGAAACAATTAATTAAAGTTAATTTTATGAAATGTGTGTGTTGGGGAATTATGAAGAGTAGAGGAAGAGCTCTTGGGAGTAAGCGAAGAGGGTAAAGGAATGCACATGACATGGAAGGAAATGGATCGGCAAGAGGAGGGTAGGGAGGGCAGAAGGGGACACTGAGCAAGGGGGATGAGTACGAACAAAATAGAGAACATATGTATGGAAATGGCATAAAGAAACCCATCACTTTGTATCAAGAGAGAATGCTCTTTCCCTTGTATCACGTTGCATGTTAACTTAAAATTAATTTTTCAAAAATATTCTATCTCAAAAAAAAACCCAATTCTCTTCTACCACTCGAGTTCCCATATCCAAAATGCCTGGGGCCAGAAATGTTATGACTTTATTATTTAATATTTGCATATATATTAGATATCTTAGAGAAGGAAACCAAATCTGAATAGAAAATTCATTTATGATTCATCCACATCTTATACACAAGCAGAAATTCTGTTATTTATTTATTGTACACAGAGCCTTACACGTTAGGCAAGCACTCTTTCACTGAGCTACATCCTCAACCTCTGAACATAACCGTATATGCTATTTTAACATGTTTGTATTTTGATCACAACGGTTCCTAAGAAGCCAGATGTAGAATTTTCCATCGGTAGCACCCTCAGTGATTCCACAAAACATTTCAATTTTTATACCATTTCAGATAGTCAGATTAAGGCTCTGCAGTCTGTGTTCCTTACTCTGCCCTGTAACTAACATGAGACACTGGCCACTTGGACCTATTTGTTTATTTGTGAGTAAGGCCCCTTTCATCCACTGCCTACCAACATCTCCCTGCCACTGCCTCTGCATGGCAGAGTCTGGACTGTGGTGGCAGGCTGCCAGAAGGTGGCAGCAAAAGACTATCTAGTAGAAAAAGTCCTCTGGCTGGCTATCCTAGAAGAAAGGACAAGGTTAGTTTTCACAACTAGGCCCCCACCTTGATTCAGAACTGATCCAATGCAGTATCACTGTATTTGGGGCCAAGAGACACATAGCAGGTACAAGGTAATCAAGAGTCACTTCCAGGAAGCCCAATTCCAAAGGAAAGGGAAAGGGAAACTTGGCCAGTTAAACTCATCATGCTGCTCTGGACATCTGGACCACAGTAAAAAGACTTCCCTTGAGACATAGAGTATTTGGAGAAAGATGCTTACTGAGCTTCCAGTAAGAAAAACAAAAGGAAAAAATGGAACGAAGGTTTTGGAATGATGCCTATGCTGATATTTTCCTTTGTCCTCCAGAATCTCTATCTACCCTTTTTCTTTACGACCCTCTGCCCCTGAGAGGCTGAGCTATGTAGTCTTAAAGTCAGAGGACAACAGAACGTTTAAATATAGTAGGGAAATCAGAAGAGAAACGTGAGTGTACATGGGCTTTTTCCCTATCTGTTCTTCTTTATAATGTTGCCTTAACCAGGAACTGTTGCAGAAAGCCCCTCTTCTTCCAAAAGCATCTACTCTAAACTCTCATTCTTACTGACAGCAACTTCTCCTCCCTGTCATCTCTTCTGATGTGCAGATGTTGTTGTCTCCTGCATTGGTAGTGTTCTTCATCACACCCAAGCTTTGTTTATTAAACTCTTTGTAAACAATCCTTCCTTAAGTTATCCTAAATGATGTGGGCCATGTGATATTAGTAGGACTCTGCCTGACACAACATACATTAGTTACCCTTTTCATTGCTCTCACAAAATACCTGACAAAGCAACCATCTGGATAAAGGGTTTGTTTTGGTTCACAATTTGAGCATACAACATATGAAGTCATGGTAGGGAAGGCATGGCAACAGGAGTGGCTGGAGGCTGGTCACTTTGCATCTCTATATAACCTAGAAGCAGATGAATGGCTGGCGGTGCTCTGTTCCTGTCTCCTTTTTATTCAGTCTGGAACTGCAGCCCATGGGATGGTGCCACCCACAGAGGAGTCTTACCATTTCAGGTGAGCCTCTCTGGTAGTGCCCTCACACTGTGTTAGTTACTTTCTATTGCTACGACAAAACACTGACCAAAAGCAACCTGGTGGAGGAAAGGGTTTCTTAGGCCTACACTTCCACATCACAGTCCATCACTTCAGGAAGTCAGGGCAGGAACCCGAAGCAGACGATGAATCAGAGCCCATGGAGGAAGATTACTTACCATTTGTTTGGGACTTGTTCCATTTGCTTTTTTTTTTTTTTCTTTACCATTTGCTTTTATACCCCAAGACCACCATCCCAGGGTGACAGATCCCACAGTGGGTTGGGCACTTGCACATCAATTATTCATCAAGAAAACACCTCACAGACATTTCCATCCACCAGTCTTATGGAGGCAATGCTTCAACTGAGTTTCCCTCTTCCTACATGACTCTAGTTTGTGCCAAGTTGACAAAAACTAACCAGTACACACACCACGAGTTTGTGTCCTACATGATTTCAAAACCTGTCACAATAACAGTATTAACCATCACATAACACCTGGCCAAATCATATTTGTCCCCTAAGAGTAAACTCAGCTAAAGGTAAGGACAGCAGGAATGGCCTACCAGGAGGACTATAAATAGTTCCAGCAGAAAAGAAGGTAAAAGAGAAGACTCAGTTAAAGCTAAAAGTTAAGACTAAAACTTGAAACACGACTCCCCCCCCCAGTTGTCCTCTAACCTCCACACATGCACCATAGCATGTACGCACCTACACCCTCCTCTGCATGTATGTGTACGTGCTCGCACACACACACTATTATGATGATGGCTGATGGCTGGAGAGATGACCTAGCAAATAAGAGCCCTGGCTGCTCTTACAGAGGACCCAGGTTTAATTTCCAGCATGAACATGGCAGTCCACAGACATCCATAACTCCAATTCCAGGGATTTCAATGTCCTCTTCTGACCTCTAAGAGGACCAGGCACATACAAAGTGAACAGACATACATGCAGATAAAACACC
>CABHPP010128605.1:0-21956 GCA_902168425.1 Peromyscus attwateri | reverse complement strand
CACTATCCAAGCTGAGTTTACTGGAATTTTTTGGTCTGGGTTTTCTCCTAGAAGTTGCAGCTTTAGATTTCCGTTTGAGTTTGTCGTGGACATCATGAAGAGTGAGTTGGAGTTCTCGTGTGTGTGTGTGTGTGTGTGTGTGTGTGTGTATGCACAGCCAATTATTTCAGCATCATTTGTTGAAAACACCATTCCTTCGCCACTGCGTCTCTACTTTTGTGTGGGTCTGTTTCTGGGCTTCAGTTTATTCCATTAATTATTGTCTATCTTTTAATAATATCTACGGTCTTAATTCTATAGCTTGAGTATAGAGACTTGAAATTGGGTAATTTGTCCAACTGTTTTCTTTTTCAAAATTATCTTTGGCTACTTGACTCTTCACATTTCCTTGTATGTTTTAAAATCAGCTCGGGCTGGAGAGATGGCTCAGAGGTTAAGAGCACTGACTGCTCTTCCAGAGGTCCTGAGTTCAATTCCCAGCAACCACATGGTGGCTCACAACCATCTGTAATGAGATCTGGTGCCCTCTTCTGGCCTGCAGTCATACATGCTGTATACATAATATATAAATCTTTAAAAAAAAAAAAAATTAAAATCAGCTCGTTCGGGTTCTGCCCTTTAAGATCCGATGAGCTCTGGATTGGAAACAGTTGGGTTTTTCAGGTAGACGTGTCTGTGGTAAGGAAACCCATTTTTATATCACCTGACCTTGGAGACTAACTTTTGAAACATTTTCCACACTCTTGCTCCCAAGTTTACCTGAAAGCCCATATATACAAAGTGATGTTATTTGAGGCCAAAGGTTACAAGAAAAAAGACAATGTTATTTCACCCTTGATCCGTGTTATCCCAGAGAGGAAGTGAAGGCAGGCTAGGGTCCTTTCCCTAGCACGGCCCATGGATGCTGATGTCAGTGCTTTCTTGGGTCAGAATGGGCCTTTGAAGTTACTTTGTGTTATAGAGCTGCGGGGGGGGGGGGGGGGCTCATATAGAGACAGAATGCTATGTGTGCTACATACGCACTGTACCACTGAGCCCAGAACCCAGAGGGGCTGCATGGCGTTCTCTCTGAGTGGCTACTCCAGGCCAACACTGGCACTGATGGCTTATGGGATTTCCCCCATTGTTTCCTGAAGGCAGTGCGTGGATGTGCTTACACTAGAACAGTGCTAGGCAAACCTCTGCCTGCTGTCAATTCCTAGGATACAAAATCAATTCCGTAGTTACTGAACCACAGTTAAAATAGAACAGGGTAACATATTGCGAAGGTGGTGTCTTTGTTCTGTTAAACTTTGCTTTCAGTTTCTCACATACATGCACATGCTTCTAATACATCTGTATCTTTCAAAACAAATTCTGGTTAAAAATATAGAAAAGGGCCAGTGGTGGCAGTGCAGGCCTAAAACAAAAGCAAAATAAAAACCAAACACTCAAGCAAGCTCAGTTCCATTAACACCTGTGTCTGGAATCAGGAGCGGGGATGATCAAAGTCTCAGGCACCCACATTAGCCAAATGGCCCGCTTCCAAACCAGTGACAATCGCACGTTATTGGACAGAAGGTGAGCAAACCCCAAGTGTCCTGACACATATCACCTTGGGCAGAGGCAGGGGGCATATGCTTCAGTCAGCTGAAAGGCCTAGGGTAACAGGGCTACGTCTCTCTTGTTCACAGCTCTGTCCTGCACAGTATCTGGTAGTTAGCAGCTCCTACAAATATATTTTAAGAGTTTAGTTTAAAAATCAAACAAACAAGCCAGGCATTGGTGGCGCACGCCTTTAATCCCAGCACTCGGGAGGCAGAGCCAGGCGGATCTCTGTGAGTTCGAGGCCAGCCTGGTGTACAGAGCGAGAGCCAGGACAGGCACCAAAACTACACGGAGAAACCCTGTCTCAAAAAAACAAAATAAACAAACAAACAAAAGCCTACCCTTCAAGATGGGGTGGAGCACTGCCTGTAACCCAGGATCCAGGAGGCTGAGGCAGGGAGATCTTGAGAGGAAAGATGGCCTGTGTTACATAAGACCCTGTCTCAGAACGAAGAAAAGAGGCGGCGGGGTACTGCCTGCTTTCTCCCTCTTGGGTTTGCTGGTAGGAGAACCGGACATTTTGCTTTTAGGATTGAAGCTCTGTCACACAGGTGAAGGCGGTGACCATTTGCCTGACCTTCATACCCCACCCACTACAGTCTTATTACTGATATTACTGAGTCACCCGCAGCTGAGCTCCATCAAAGAAATGGGCTTTGATGTGTGGAGTTGACGGTGTCCCCAGCATTCCTCATGGTCTTTCCTTTAGGAGACTGAAGACCAATAGGGAAAATGCCAATCCCCTGGAGTTGCTTCGTAGTTTATAGTGAGGCTGTGGTTTCTCAAACCAACTCTCTAATCGTCATTGCCCAGAACTCAGCAACAAAGATCTTACCCAGGGCTATGGGGCCAGCTCGTTCTCTTTAGCTTGGGTGTCAGTCTACAGGTTTGTATTTTTCATTTGGAAGATGAAAATAAGGCCAAAGGAATTTTTATAATTTGGAGAGTAGTCATTAATGTGAAATAATCTAACTTCTTTATTTTGAGAAAGGGAGCAACTCAGATCTGTGTGTCCAGATGGTGTTTCCACATACAGTATCTTTTTAAAAAAAAATGTCTTCTGGAGATCTTCTGGGAAGGAGCCATCTGGACATTATTGAACAGTTGAGGCAACCATTGCCTTCAGACCAGCCAGCAATGTGGACACAAGCATTTAAAATGTCTGTTGGTCACCTCTGCCTTCTAGGGAAATGGCAGCCACTCTGGATCTTAGTCTCTCAGCAACTACACTCTGTCTTGAAGTTTCAGATGTAGTTTTAAAAAACGTGTCGCTACAAACCATGCAATTCTGCCCCTGGGTCTGTGGCTTAAAACTTTAGAGGCAGGTTCACACTGGCTCTCTTGGGCTGTAGGCATTTTTATCTTTACGAGCCCCTCTTCCCTAAAGTAATATAAAAATAAGCTTATGATAGTAAATATAAAGGTGATCATGATGGTGCTATGTATTCAAATATTTTCACTCGCCTAATGTTCATTTTCTCCTCGAATTATGAAAGTTTAAAAACTTATTTTTTCTTGTTCTCCCGAAAGTATTATGAGTCCTCAGGGATGTCTGGTTGTGCCTAGTGGTAAGATGGCTCTGATTAAAAGTCATTATTTTTCCTTTTACACTTTTTAGATTTTGCTTCTGTATTATAACGTCCATGTTTTTATAAAAGGAAAAACCAGTTCATTACCCCAAAGAGCATCTCTGCTAACCCTGGAAGCAGCTCCATGTATTAGTCAGAATAAGAGCTTTTTTTATTTTAATTTGGCAAAAACAACAACAACAACAACACAAACCAGAAATGCATGTCCTCTGCCTATCCAGTTCAATCTGCCTGCCTGGCCTGAAGTGTCTGTAATTCTTGCCAAATGTCCAAGCACAAATGCCAGACTCAGCATTTTCCTGGCCGCTACCTGGAGCAGTGTGTGGTGATCATGACCAGTTTCTCTCTTTCACTCTCTTTCTAGAGAAATACAAACATGTGTTTGCCCTGCTCAGCACCCAGTGGTCTCAAGGCTGAATGCTAGAAGACCAGCTGTTATTTCTCATTCATTCAGCTTCTTATGACTTTACCATAACAATTCTGCATGTGCTTTAGAGGAATCCAAGCCAAAAAAACTCACAAAGTATCATCATCATCATCAAGGGAACATCTGTTTAAGCATGAAAATATGGATGGATGGATATGGATGGATGGATGGATGGATGGATGGATGGATGGATGGGTGGGTGGGTGGGTGGATGGGTGGATGGGTGGGTGGATGGGTGGGTGGGTGGATGGATGGATGGATGGATGGATGGATGGATGGGTGGGTGGATGGATGGAGAGAAAGGGAAAGGGGGTGCTTTCAATAAGGCACAGTCAGGAGCTGTAGTTACAGACTACAGGAACTGTAGTTACAAACTGTGGGAGATGTAGTTACAGACTCTAGGAGATATAGACTACAAGAGACGGTCTAGAAAAGTAGAATTATATGATACATGCTCCTTTTAAAGTTTAAAAGTCATTATATTTAACTTTTTCAAACTTGCCCAGTGTCTTAGTTAGTTACTACTGCCGCTGTGAAACACCATGACCAGAAACAAGTTGGGGAGGAAAGGGTTTATTTGGCTTACACTTCCACATCACTGTTCATCATCAGGGAAGCCAGAAGAGGAACTCAGACAGGGCAGGAGCCTTGAGGCCAGAGCTGATGCAGAGGCCATGCAGGGGTGCTGCTTACTGGCTTGCTCCTCATGGCTTGCTCAGCCTGCTTTCTTCTAGAGCCCAGGACCACCAGTCCAGGGGTGACACCACCCACCATGGCCTGGGTCCTCTCCCATCAATCACTAACTAAGAAAATGCCCTACAGGCTTGCCTGCAGCCTGACCTTATGGAGGGATTTTCTCAATCGAGGTTCCCTCCTCTCAGATGACTTTAGCTTGTGTCAAGTGGACATAAAACCAGCCAGCACATTCTGGAAAAGAAAAAAAAAAGGACATTGAGAAAGAATTCTGAATAATTTTTTTTTTCAAAATAATAAATGCTATCAATTTCTCCTTATAAAGCTAAGAGAGGGGTAAAGAACTTTCTGCATGGGCTTTGTATTTTTCTAGTCGTTTCTATGGTAGAGCTAATGTTGCTCTTCACTTCTCTCCCTCTCTGGAGCACTCCACAGACCTTTCTTCCTTTCTTGTTTTTTTTGCTAAGTGCATGAATGTAGGACATTCAATAGCACCGGGTCTGTACAGAAGAGTGTTGTAATTGAGGTATAGCATCCTTTGTATTCACTCCTTTATCCTGAAACAGCAAGCAGGGACCGCCGTATGCAAAGCATCGCTCTGGGTACCTGGGTGCATCAGTGGGCAAACGGACAGAGCTCCCTGCTAGTGAGGCGTTGACGGTGTCGGGGACATTAAGCGGGGCCAGGGAGGGGAAAACAGCAGCATCACATATGAGAGGTTAGGTCCTAGGTGGACAAAGGAGTCGCAAAGTAAGTGGGAATCGAATTTGAGAGCGGTGTAGGGAGTATGGCTTGATGAAAAGTCACGCTTGACTGAAGATGTGTCCCACCGCGCGGGGACAGCCATAGGAAAGCTGTGGTCCGGGGGCAGAGTTCAAGGAAGGATGAACAGCTGGAGCTGATTCAGGCAGATCCCTGTGGGCTGTAGAAGAAATGGCTTCCCGAGAGCTTCTAAAGTGTTGTATATGGTTTTGGAAAAGAAAAATAAGATTGTACCAAATAATCTATTTTTCTTCAGAGGGTGTGTGGTCTTTACCAAACAGAAATAATTAGCTAAAATTCATTCTCAACAGCTTGCAGGTGTGCCCCTACATTAACAGACATGTAAAGGAATACAGTGCTAAATGATCAGTGCTTGATTTAATGAGAAATTCAAAAATCACAGGTCTGCAGAAAACAGTCGGATCACTTCTGAGAGATAGTACCACGTTACACCTAATGAAGCCTTGGGTAATGTAGGTACTATAGGGTACCATCTGATTTATCTTTTACAAATGAGCGGTCTGAGAAACGCTCAGTGACTTAGCCCAAGCTACCTGGTTACCTGGTGGCAGGCTCAACTTTGAGGACTGTGCAGGGCTGCTAATCCCAGACCCAGAGGGTATCCACCCTACCTCCTGCCCAGTTAATTCAGCAAGAACTCAATTATTGCTGACTGTCTTCTCGTTGACCTTTCCAGACTTGACAGTCAAATCAAATTTCCCATCACAGTAAGGAGGATGTGTTTGTGTTTTTTAGCATGGCCTTCATCTTTGGAGTAGACTGTCATGTCATCGTCCTGGAAATTGGCTTCAGGAAGATCAAAAGGCCAATTCCTCCGCCTCTCTAGGAACACAGGGCATTTTTTGTGATTGTCTGTCAGAATGAAGGTTTCTAATTGGTTTGCTTTTCAAGGTGCTTTTTTTTTTTCCTCTTCCAGAAGTCAGTTCCTCGGCCAAAAGGATGTTTCTGTAGTCTTTACACTCAAGGACGGGAGTTCACACAGGTCCATAGAAAAGACCACTAGGCTACCTTGCCAGCCAAACATCCCCAACCCAGCCCGCCCACCACAGACAACATCCCACATGGTCATTGCCAGGAGTGGCATAGAAGACTGCTTGGCGGTGTGGGTCTTCTTGGTCTGCCCTTCCCCCTCCTCCCTTCCTTCTCCTTCCTCTTCCTCCCCCTCTCTTCCTTCCTCTCTTCCTGCTCTACGCAAGCCTGTCCTGTCCCCCACACCCACCCACTTCGGTATGCTGTCCCGTATTCCATTCACGGACCCGAGAAGCTTCCTTGTCCTCCATCTCTCCTCATTTCCGTTCCCTCCCCCTCCCTGCCACAGATAACTATGTTGTCTGATATGTACGTATTCTTCTATTTATTTGTGCAGTTTTGTCAGTGGCATTTGGACATTATTCTTAATTTACGTCCCTTCTGGATCTTTCTTCGGTGTTATACCGTGTTCACCATCCTTGCTGGTGTACCTATGTGTACTTCCATACATCTTCCCAGTGGTGAGCTGTTAGATCGCTTCCATCTCCTACATCCAACCACATTGCCCACGTGATTTATAACTATGTGCATGACCCTGGTGAATGTGTTTGAGAATACATACGGGGTGGGTATATATGCATTTTATATGTAATATTATATGTGTATCTTCTAAACGGGATGGCTGAGTTACAAGATGTGTGTGTATTTACTGGCACAAATAATGAAACTTAACCTACAGACAGCTTTGTACATCACCCTACGGATGGGTTTTAGAATTCTTCTTGATATTTCGAGCTGAAACAGTATTCCAAAGTACATCCGGTTTCCCCAGCACTACCAGCTCGCTGTCTACACAAACCTGTAGTGCTGGGTTTCTCTGCACATAAAATGATTTATCATTGTGGTTTCCATTGTTGTTTTTTTAATTCTGTGTTTTAGCACCTTTTCATGTGCCCGCTCCTGTGGCTCCCCTAATTTGAACCAGGTTTCTGGTGGAGGCTCCTGTCTCTCCTGGTGGTTTTCGGGAGTACCTTGTGCATTCTAGTGTCCCCACGTCGGCCTTGAACCGTTGCTCTGGCCCTCATGCCTCTGTTCTTAAAGGGAATACATTTAAACGTTCTCCATCAAAGACAATGTTTACTGAAATAATTTTCAGGTTTTATCAAGTCAAGAAATGTGCTTAAATTCAGAATTTTTATTGAGTTAATCTTTAAAGTTATAGGCAGGAAACAGTCTTTAAAATTATAGCCGGGTATCTTCACATTATTGAGATAATGGCTTTTCTCTTTAGTCCATTGACGTGTTGAAATACTTAAGAGTCAGATGCTGAAAATGATTGTAAACCTAGAATAAGTTCCACTTTTTCATAACATATTATTTTAAACTAGTAGCAATGGCTCATAGCCATAGTGAGTTTGGGTGACTGGTATATTGTCAGTCTCTCCAGTGCGTGCGTGCGTGCGTGCGTGCGTGCGTGCGTGCGTGCGTGTGTGTGTATTTTCTTGTAGGGCATCATGTAGCCCAGGCTGGCTTCAAAAAAAGTGTGTAGCCAAAGATGATTTTGAACTCCTGAGTCCCCTGCCTCTGCCTTCCAAGTGCTGGGTTTATAGGCATGTACTACCACATCCAGTCCATCAGACTCTCTCTTGCTCCTGGTTAGGGGATAAAAATGGTAGGGGTGGGCGTAGAAGTGAAAGACATGATCTCTGTGTATAGGGGCATGGATGGCAGCCACCTCATATAAAACACAGGAAGTGATGTGTGGTTCTACGCCAACAGGACTTACAAAGAGGCTTTAGCTTGGAGTCTGGGACAGCCGCTCCTAGGTATGAGTGAGAGAAGAGAGGCCTGCAGAAGGAAGACACTGTTTGTGTCCACTCAGGAGACCCAGAGATGGGGGGATGAAGGGCTGAGGGATAAGGAAGAGGGCAGTATGGGAAGGGGCTGCCTCATCCTTGACTGTGTTGTGGTAGGTGGGTTTGCATGTGTATGGTGCTCATCTTGAAATAGGTGAGTTTTAGCTTCACCGAAAATGAAATTTTAAAGCCGGCGTTCAAAACCAGCCTGGTCTACAGAGTGAGTTCCAGGACAGCCAGGAAGACACAGAGAAACCCAGTCTCAGAAAGAGAGAGGGAGGAGAGAGAGAGACAGAGACAGAGACAGAGACAGACAGAGAGACAGAGACGAGAGATTTTAAAACTACAGGAAAGATTTAGGATCTGTATAAAGGCAGACCATTTATCCATGTAAACTGTTGGATTCTCATCTAGAGTCTTAAATACTAGAACAGGCATTCTTCAGCATGGTCTGGTGGTTCATAACCACGGCTAATCTCATCATCCCAGGACAGATGACCTTGTGTGCTGTAGTGGGGTGAGATCTGTTCCTAGCAGTTAGGAAGACCCAGGGTGAAGCCGGCAGGGCCTTTGAGGTGCTGTGGAAGGCCTGATGCAGCACACGGCTGGGGTGCTGGGTGCTCTTGTGCACAGACCTGGCCTTCCAGCCCTGGTCTCTGTGTCTCACTGGTGCAGTTTTGCTATGTGTGTGTGTGTGTGTGTGTGTGTGTGTGTGTGTGTGTGTGCACACGCCTCCCGCACTACTCACTGGACCTTCTTCCTTACATTTACTTCGTATTTTTAATTGACCTTGTCTGTTCTGTTTCCATGTTATCATTCTGTATTTGCTTTTGAAATTCACTTCCCTTTGAAATTTTTTAATTCAAAATTTAAAAGGACCTACATTAATCCTTGAAATCTGGGGTTCAAAATGCCGTTTATAATTTCTCCATCATATCCAAATAGATGTGATCGCTGACATACAAAACATCTGTATGAGTGTGACCCAAGACCATCCCGCACACTACACAGCAGCCAGCTAGTCACAGTGGATGAATGTATACCTTCCCCTGATCTAATGCACTTTATCCTCAGGAGTTGACTCTAAACCTTAGGAGTCTCATTTTTTTTTTTTTAGTAACTTCAGATTGAGCAGGAGTCCCAAACTTAAAAGCCTAGGGAAGAAACCTTTCCTGCTAGAGGTCAGATGATGTCAAAGCTGTGCACACTGTGTGGGGGTGGGGTGGGAGAGGGAGGTGGAAAGAGGAAGGAGAGAGAGAAGGTATCTGGGTAGAAGGTGGGATTTGCTTGGGGGAGGTAGTGTGTACATGTCAATCATCTTTGCTCCGGCCTATGTTCACAGATTTCTGCCATCTCAATTATGTGGCACTATTTATAGGGCGTATGACCGTGAACATAGAGAAGAACCAGAGCACAGCATGTTCACAGTGCCAGACAATTGGCTCACAGCATCTGTTGCGTTCTGAGTTGGCCCGGAGATAGAAAGATGCCAGAGTGTAGCATTAGACACTGATGGTCCCTCCTCCAAACCCAATCAAGTGAAGGAAAAGCAGTCAAACCCCAAAATAAACCTTGACTCCAAATCCCCAGCAGCAGATGAAGTAACAAATGGACAAAATTTTGAAAAGTGTCAGGCAGGGAAAGGTCTCTAGACATCTTTCATCTTGCATATCACAAACTCCTTACCCACTAAACATCAACCCCCTCTTTCCCTCCTGTCCCCAGATGCCACTCTTCTTTCTGCCTCTGTGGTCATGTGACTACCTTAGGCACTTCCTGTGACTGGAACCACACAGGGTTTGTCCTTTTGCAGAGAGGCTTGTGTTCAGTATTTCATTTCTTTTGAATATCATACACAAAACGTTGGATAACCAAGTTGCTATCAGAATTCTCCAAAGCAACATTCCCAAGCACAAAATAGGAGTGAGGTCTGTAAACTTGTAAATACGCAAGGGGAATAAAATTATTTATATAACATAAAGGTGTGTTTATAGTTCAAAAGTAGGATGTTAAATAGCATGAAATAATGTACCATTGGTTCTCTAAATATGAAGACATTGTTCTAATGAGGCAACAGGCAAACTTGACCTCAGAGAACTCCGAGACCACAGTGACTGTGAACGTCTCTTGTAAGAAATCGCCTTGTGTTGAAACTGACCAGTTGTCACAGATCAAAACGACAGGCACAGGAACAGAAGAGTCACAGTTGAAAAACCAGTCACAACACAATATCAGGGGCACTGTTGGGCACGGGAGACATTGTCCTGTTGCCTTCCCTTAGGGTGGGCATGGGATGTAGAGTCACTTCAGAAACAGGAAAATATTACACCGGACGGAAGTGACTGATGCCACAAAGATCAAGCAGTGTGAGCTGGAGTGGGGAGGGGGGGTCAGGAGGGGAGGGGGCAGAAGGGGGCAGGAGGGAGGGGCACAGTGTGGGTTTAGTTTGTTGCAGTGAGGTTTCAGTAAAAAACGAAGTGTTTTTAATCTTTTTCCTTGGTATTGTGTTAAGGATTTAACTGTGGGTTGCAAGGACATTTAGGTTGACATCTGCTTAATTTTTCCCCCTGCTATCTTCAAACAAAAGCAGGTGGTAGAAGAAAGCTCTTCTGCTGCCCCTTTGAATGTCCCTGAGATCTAGCCATCCTCCTGGCACGGCCCTGTATGTAAGGAGGGGTCCAGGTGGGACAGTGGATGACTTGATTTCTTCTTCGTACTTTTCGTGGGTTTTGAATTTTTTTTTAATGAGCCCATATTTTTATAAAATCTACAAAATCATTGTTGTTGATTTATTGAACATCAGTATCATCTTCATTATTCAAATTTCCTCATAGTCCATTTTTAATTGCCGAGCTGACAAATTCTGAAAGGGTCTTCGTAACTCAGCCCTGGAGTTTTGGCAGTTGACTGTCCGGGAGTCAGAGACAAGGGCTGTGGGACCTACTGCTCTTCTAGCAGGATTGTTTGCCTTTTTGTTGAGCTGGGAAATGAAGCAGGGGCTGGTGACTGTGCCGTGCACTAAGATGTGATGGAGCTGGCCAGCAAGTATCCTACAGTTGCCATGGCACAGATGTCTGAACCTAACCAGCAGCCAGTGCCGCCATCTTGGATGCTTGGAGTCCCTCTCAGACTCTGCCCTTGGCTGCCATCCGCTCCCTCATGGCCTCCACCTTGGCACATGCGGCACCCTTAGGAGCAGTTGGCACCCACTTTGCCCAACTTTCTCCTGTTCGGGGGTCAGCTTTAGCCTCTCTGCTCCGTGGCTCACACCAGCTTAGACGCCCCTTCTGTAGAGCCCGTGGAGCGTCTATGGTTGTGCTTTGCACATTTACACCACTTGCTGTCACACTTCTTAGGAGGCAGACTCAGGTGGATTGGAGTCCTGTTTAGGAAGTACAAGGTCAGGCTCTTCGAAGCACCTACTCTGTGGTCCTCTAGTGGACTTGACTGGGACGGTGAGTCCACCCAAATGGCCTCTGCTCTCCTCTCCCATCAACTCTTGCCTCTATGGCTTGTTTATCACGGGGAGGGCACTCTGGATTCCCGCTTCCTTTCTCCTGCTACAGGAGGGAGGAACTATTGGCCTTGACCTCCCCCTCCAAGCTGGAGCCCCTCCTTCAAGGGGAGTAGCACTCACAGCTTGGAGCAGCACACCTCTGGCCCTCAGGCTGGTACCAAGGGAAGTGGCCTTCAGCCAGAACTCCCGATGTGGCTTCTGACAAGGAATGGGAATCAAAAAAAAGCTTGAGACAAAACTGTGTGTCCATGGGCATGATCCGTGTTTGTCTGTATACACAAGGAGGAGGAAATAAGTGACCATCTGTGGGTTTCTTTGCTCTGCGGCTTTTCTCAGATCTTCTGCAGTGAACACTTCCAGAGATGCTAAATGGCGCTGTTCAACCCACTGTTCCAAGCAGTACATGAAGACCTGGAGTAGCTGCTTATCTGCTCCCCCCACCCCCCTCTCTCACGTCTTCCCGTGAAGAGGTACTTGCTTATCTCATTCACCTTCCTGTCCTTTCCTCCTCAGGTGACTGGATGGCTGGAATCCCTTCCCACGTCCTCAACAGCTCCCCTTCAGACCGGCAGATTAACCAGCTGGCCCAGAAGCTTGGCCCCGAGTGGGAACCCATGGTGCTGTCTCTGGGGCTGTCCCAGACCGACATCTATCGCTGCAAGGCCAACCACCCCCACAACGTGCAGTCCCAGGTGGTGGAGGCATTCGTCCGCTGGCGCCAGCGCTACGGGAAACAGGCCACCTTCCTGAGTTTGCACAAGAGCCTCCAGGCCGTGGAGGCAGACCCCTCACTGCTCCAGCACATGCTGGAGTGATCCTACCCCCTGCCACTTGCTGGGGTGTGGGTCCCCAAGTCACACAGGCTGAACCGGACTTTCACTCGGCAAGTGGCTTTGTTCTGGGTGGGTTTTTTTGTTTGTTTGTTTGTTTTTTTCCTTTTCGGTGAGCCTTAGCTGGAAGGGAAACACCTGGTTTCTACTGGCTCAATAATCCAACGGCTTTAATTGCTTGAAGATTGCATTGTTGTAACTGCAGTTTTGAACTCCGTGGTTGCCTTTTAACAGAGGTCCAGAAGAAAACAAACCAAAAAAAAAAAAAAAAACCCATGCGACCACATTGCACGCAGGTGTCCTGCATACAAAGCATCTACTCTTCCGTTGCCTGGAAACTGGACTGTGGACTTAGCCCTTCATAATGATGATGATAATAAAAAGTGAATTGTGTTGTAGAACGCGCCTCATTCATGAGAAAGTCTACTCTGCCCATGCTTCTCTTGCATAGATTGAGGGTGTAAAATCGTGGGAATGGCATAAGTTTGATAGCAACTGTGAAGTCATGGGGGATAAGTAGCTCAGACAGGATGTATGGATTAAGCATGAGACACCCAAGCTCCCTGCAGAAGCCAGGAAGGGAACTGCAGCCCTTCGCCTTAACGATTGCATAAGAAATCTCTGTCCATTTATTAAAGGTAATTGGGTCTGAGACAAAGGGGGCTCGTGTCTCCCTTGATGCCCGAATGGTTGAAGGTGTTATGTTCTTGAGGTGGGTCATGGGTTGTCCAGCCTTTCATTGAGAACACAGTGTTAGCCAGACAGGTGTACATGTTTGTAAACCCAGCTCTTAAATAGCAGAAGCAGGATGATCACTTCAAGGTCCAGCCTGGGCTATCACTACATAACGTTCCAGGTCAGCTTTAGCTGTTAGCAAGACCCTGTCTTCAAGCAAATAAACAGAAATTTACCACGCAGGGTCTCTAAAAATGCTCCTTTTCAGGGCTTGTTCACTTGTGTGTTCTCATCTGGGCCTCTCAGCAGCACTGTGAGGCACGGATACAAGGGTGATGTGCCCCTCCTTTAGAGATGGCAGGACCTGTGTGGGCTAACTAAGCTAGATTGTGGTTTGCCTCTGCATGAGTGGATTAGAGGCAGACAGCATGCTTTCAAAGAGAGGTATAAAAGGCTCTCCTAGGGGTGGTGGATGTAGCTCGGTTAGTAGAGTGCTCGCCCGGCCTGCTCAGCACCCTGAATTCCATCCCAGTACCTCATAAACTCGGTGTGGTGGGGCAAACCCATGATCTCAGCACTCCAGAAAGTGGAGGCAGGGGGATCAGAAGTTCAGTGTCATCCTCGTCTACACAGTGAATTCAAGCCCGGCTTAAGCTACATGTAGAGGTGAGAAGGTGGGAACCGCATTAGAGAGGACAGGGAGACGTTTTCCTTTATCCTTCACAGCGACTGGAGAGCCAAGTTCTTAATTCTATGGAATTTTCAAGGAAAAAAAAGTCTGCTGCTTATTTCCCTCCACCTAAGGACAAGCCTATGAAGAGGTAGAGATGAAGCATGGAGCAGGTGCCCAGGAAGCTGGCGGTGACGCGTTGATGTCCTTTCAGGCATCTGGCACCCTCTTTCTCTTTTTCAAAAAGACCAGCTGTTCCACAGTTCATTCAGCAGACACAATCCCCAAAGCATTGTGTACTGGCCATACCCACGCTAATTTTCCGTCCTGTGGTCCAGTCAATACTTCATTACTTTATAAAACTCACACTTTGGGCCACATGACTGTGCCCACTGATAGATCGTTCTTTAGTAGAGTCTTCAATGAACCACTTATCACTTTGAACTTTGTTCTTACTACTTTGCCCTTTCCCTCTGGGATTCCTCCTAGTGCGTTGCTTTGGCTATTCTTCTCAGGAGTCAGTCCTGCTTATGGCTGAGTGAGCAGGACTAGGCTCTGCTGCAGCCGGCTGGTGTAGGCCCAATGATGAGCTGCATCCCCTCCTGCTCTTTGTAACGAGTCTGTGGTGCACAGGGACACCTCTGTGCTGTCAGTAGTGAGGGTGGAAGAAGAATGAGGCTGTGAAGGGCTGATGGTGAAGGAGGTCATTAGAGCTCTGGTACAGCCCTTCGGCCCTTCGTAAGCAGGGTGGTGCCTCTACCAAATGACAAGGGCCACTCCTTGTCCCCGCTCACTTCCTGTAGAAGCTCTTGGGAGTAGAGCCGGGCAGCCATATCACTGCCTGTCTTTACCTCTGCAAAGTGATGCTAGATCTCATCTGTCTGTGTCCCAGGGGGGCTAGGGGAAACCCACAAGGATTCCATGTGGGTTCAGAGACTTTCTGCCCCAGAGAAAGTTCTGTATGGGGACAGCGGGACAGCAGGACATTGGAGGCACTAAAAGCAGCAAAATGATGTCCTTTCTCTGTCTGTCTGTCTGTCTGTCCGTGTGTGTGTGTGTGTGTGTGTGTGTGTGTGTGTGTGTGTGTGTAAGGTAGAGCATGTACGTACATGAGTGTGTCTTTTAACATTTTTAAATGTGTAACTTCTATTAAATCTCCTCAATGCACATAAAGTGCATGTCTGTTGTATCATTTTGGAAAACAATGACTAAATAGAGGAAAAGTAAGAGTCTGCCCTGATCACCACAGCCTGCCTAGTCCTCCTGCACTGGGAACGTGTGTGACTGTCCTGTAAAGTGCTTTCACACTTGGCTTCCTGGATTTAACACATGGGGATTGTTCTGGTGCCATTAAGGATTTTACAACATCCTTTGCTCTTAGAGCACACTTGTAAGTGCTATAGTTTTAGCAGCGCCTTTGAAGAGATTAAAGGCACTTAGCTGCTAAGTATACCAATAGCTTTCCCCATCAGGACATTGACCAGCATTGCAGTTCCCCCTTGACCCCCCCACCCCCACCATGTTACAATCCGAGCAGAACTATTGTTCGCTGCCTCCACCGTGCACTTTACATCCCCAAAAGCAAAGCTTAGCATGTCTGGACCCTCTGAGCTTTTCTCCTTGTCCCAAGATGTCCTCTCCACTGTACTGCATCTAATCACTGTGTTCTGTGTTCCTTTTCTGTGGGATGATGTTATGGGGGGAACAGTAAACTTACATTCCCCGTTGATCAGAATTTGGTGGTGTCCTTCCAAGGTTGGGAGACCTCTGAGTGTCTACAGTCCCACCTCTTTTCAATTGTGTTCTCCTTTTCCAATGGATGCAAAGCCACCATGGTTAACCACATCAGTTTTAGATGGATCTTCAAGTGGTCTTCATGCTTTCATTATTGGAACAATAAAGGGGAGCCCCCATTCATTGTGACATCTCCATTCACAAGAGGTGACCAGGAACTGTGTCTCTTTTGTGTAGCTTTAAATGTGTTTTAATTTGTTGTCAGTTAGTTATTTATCTGTTGCAAACCACCCCAACATGCATAGGCTTAGAAAAACAAGTGTAGCAGCCTGAAATCTGGCTCACAAAGTTCTGTGAGCCAGAGAGATGCCACTATCTGGGGCAACTCCGCTGACTTCAGCTGGCTCGTTAGTGTTTCTGTGTTCAGCTGCTGGGCTGACACTGGTTGGTGCAGGACAGTCTCACTCAGGTGTCAGGTTTCACAGGATAACCAAGGTGTGTAGGCTAGCAGCCCTTCACAGTGGGCTTGCCTACCCTCCTTCACTCGGTGGTCCAGCGAGAGTCACACAATGAGAAGGTAAGCCCACCTTGTCATACCTGCATTTCTTCTGCTAATACTGTGTTGCCTAAAGCCAGTCACATGACCAGTTTAGAGCCAACGTGATCAGAAGACATGGACCAAGGGGGAGAATAACTTGGTCCTTTGTATGCAACATACCAAGCCAGGATTCTACAGCTGAAACTTCTGGTTCCTATAGGAACACTCACACCATCCTCCAGTGTCAGACCGTTGACCCAGTTCCCTCTGCCATGGCCTTACCTGCTCAGTCCCCACAGAGACACCTGACCTCCGGGAATAGAGCCATTCTGGTTCTTAGAGTAAACTCCAGAAGGCAGTTGCTGGGTTTAAAGTTACACAAAGTATAAAAAACAAAACAACAACAAAAACTATTTGACTTTGAAAAAATATTTTTGTGGACTAGAGAAATGGTTCTTTGAAAGAACACTTGCCCAGCATGCACAAGGTTCTAGATTCTGGGGCTCAGGGGGAAGCCTACCTTCTCTTTGGCAACATATAGGAGATCTGGTTTTCTATGCTTCTTGGCCCCACTAGGCTTCTGTGGCCCACTGAAAATGGGTGATGGAGTGTGCACACTCCATACTCCGGCCATCCTGAGGGAGCAGGAAGACTTCCTCATCTCTGTTGCTGGGGTTCTCTGGAAGAGAGAGTTCTAACTGAGGGGTGAGAGATCACCCACTGTTGCAGAAATTTCTGCCTTGAAATCAAAACAGCTGTGACTACCCATATTCGACCCTCACAAGACTGGCCCACTGATACTCGCTTGTGGGGGTGAGGCTCACAGACGCTGTACCTGTCCCCTCCACTTCCTGAGAATGTGTGAGCAGTTGGGAGTTGTTGGAGGGAGAGACTGTTTGGTCATATAGCTGTCACCTGTAAGTTACCTGTGTCCTTTACCGTTGCTCCATTGTTCCTCCCAAGGGTTCCAGTAAAACTCATTGTTGTACCAGATTTGGGTGGATGGTTTCCTTGATCTGTCACGGATGTTCTATCTGAGGAGGACAGACATTTGCTCACATCTCTCTGGAAAAGTTAATGCCGTGCCATTGAGAGGCTAATCTTGTCTCTGTTCAATGAGGACATTAAAAGCTGGCCAATAAAGACACAGTCCCTGCTCTCTTGAGCTTACTGCCAAATGAGACGGCCACCGATCTCTCATCACGTTGATGAGTACTGAGTACAAGTCTACACCTGAGTACTGAGGCTGTGGGAATAGAGAGAAGTGACCCCCTCTGCCTGGCTCCTCTGGAGATGGGAGGCCTGAAGAGCAACAGGCTCCATCGCTCAGGCAAACCATTCCACCTTCTTGAGTAGGTTTATTTACACGTACACAATAGCCGATCTAGAGCCTTCCTGAGGTAAAAAGGTACGCTGTGCCTACCATGGATTTTGCCACAGGAAATGTCTGGGTTTGTTTGTTTGTTTTTTAATGTTAGGCTAGAGCCCCCCTCCCCCTCCTTCCGGGTTTGCGGCAGGAGGGAGTGTTGGGAGTGTTGGGTCCTTCTGTGCATTCCTAGGGACTCTAAAGACAAGGAAGAGTGAAGTGATGGCACACTGTGGAGCATGTTCAGAATCTGGGGGGGAGTCTGGTTGAACACTGGGCTCTCATTAGAGGAATCCCTACAGCCGTGGCACAGATTCTTGCCTGTTACAAAGCATAGCAAGTTACTGGAGAGCCAAAGATAAATGAGACAGTTTCTGCCCAGCAGGATCTCAGCCCACCGGGAAGGCAGGCACAAGAGCCAGCGACTGAGACACTGTTTGGCCTGCACAGAAAAGGGAGCCGTTAAGTTGGCCACAGAGGAGATGACACTTTGGAAGCCCTGCCCAAGTTAGTGTGATGGTCCCCTTCGGGGATGTTAGGAGACACAAGAAGCCATTTAATGTATTCTCCATCCAGCTTGACAAATGGCGCTCCTGCCGTGTGTCTGCAGGATGAATATGCCTCCAAAATGCTCTCAAAGCCATTAGAAAGTGAGCACATTGACAAACACCATCCCGTTCCGTACCTCAAGACAGTGATGGCATGTTCAGCCACAGTAGAATCAAGATCAAGCTTCAAGGCTGAGGTAGCAGGCATATTTGAGGGTGCTTTTTATTCTCTCTCTCTCTCTCTCTCTCTCTCTCTCCTCTAACACTTGCACAAATTCAAATTCGATGTTGCTGCATGCCCAGGATGTCTTGTTTACTTCTTTGAACTATAAACAGCTGACAGGAACAGGTATGCCTGTCTTGTTGGCGTTTACTGTTCGTAGAGGAAAATTAGAGTCTCTCAAAGACACAATTAAACCTTGTCTTGGCTTTGTTAAACTCACACAAAACATATGGCCCTGTTTCCGCTAGCCATTGTTCATTCGGAGCGTCCGCGATGAAACCCAGGTTTGAATGCTTGAAAAGAAAAAAAAAAGCAGATCCAAACATCTTGGCAATAAGCATGTGTTTCCATTTCATTTTCATATTTTATCTCTAGCCAGTGCTCTTTTGGGTGTCACATTACATTCTTGATGGAGAGTATTTGTGGAAAATGTGAACTATGGGTTGGATTTCATGAAATAATTACTTTTCGTGCTCTTGGTGACACTTACCACCCCAGTTTCTAGGAGACAATTGGAATTGTGAGGACCTTGCTGGTGCCAATGTCTTTGAGGTGACTTAGCTCATTGCTGACCCCTGGGATGAGGCTCCACATGGCTACAGATGGAATAGATGGACGGGAACTTGGGTCTCTGGAACACTCCTTGACCAAGGATGAGACATCTGCATAGGGGATGTTTCTTTGAAGGCCCAGAACATTCTCAGTAGGAAGTGATTCTTCTCCATTTAAGGGCACAGATTTCTTCCTTTACGAATATTAGAAATTAGTAGAAACTTTCTTCAGAAAAATACATATGAGCACTTGCACACTCATGTGCACAGGCACAGACATGTACCTCAGCTGGCATATAATTTTGAAGGAATTTTTAGTGTATCCGAATCCAACTCAGGCTTCCCAAGAGCCCCACATAGTCACATGATCCCTGGTCCTCCAGCATCAAACTATTGTACCAAGAATATTTATATTTTTGGTTTGAAGTGATATTTGGAGGCCTTGTGTTCAGTGGAGTTGGGGCTGTTTGGATTGGATTACATAGGGGTATAAATCAGTATGAAGGTATTGGAATAAAGGTAGGGTCATTTGTCTAAATCCAGGTCTTTATATAACTGACCGCAGACCTTTTCCCTTATGGCAGTCTGGGCTGAAAGTGTTCCAGGGCCCGCCTCTTGGCAAAGAAGAATTTACAGCCACGCCATGTATGACAGTCTCTGCCTCGGAGGGACTTCCTGACGCCACCTCATCTCTTTCAAACCAGAGCCCCTCAGCAAGGAAGAAATGAGTGTTTTATGCCTAGCACGCTGAGAATTGTTGGTTTCGTGGGGGAAATCAGAGAAAACAGAGCTCCATTTACTTCATATACTGGGAAATTGTTCCTAACAATATCTTTTTGTGTAGCCATCTGCTTGAATCTCATTGCCCTCGGCTTCTGGGAGCAGTTATTTTCTGCCCAGAAGCTAAGCTCCACGCTGGTTTTTTGCTGAGGGGGTGGACCCTTTGGTTGTCCCTGGTCTGTTGTCAAGACTTCTTTTGTCACTCAATATCATCATCTCCTGCTTTCCAGGGGACAGCTGATGGGGGTGGCTATAAATAAACGCTCCCAACACACCCTTTCTGAAGGTGCGAATGGCAAAGTCCACCAGTCAGCCAGGGTGAGATCTTCCTGGGGCTCTGAGTGAGATCACTCACTGAGGAGGCATGGAGGCACTGGGTGTTTTGGGAGGCAGATAAGTAAAGGCCTCACTTATGGGTTTCATGGAGTCAGGAAGAAGGATGAGGCAGGTTCTAGACTCTGCAGAGACTGGACGGTGCGTCCTTCGCAGGCAGTCAATTCCTACAACTAAAAAGGATGAAGCCTACCTTAGCATAGCAGGGGGGTTAAGTTCAGCACTGTCAGGCCTCATTTTTGTTCAAATGAGTGTCCCAGTTGCTAATGAAATGCACTTGGTTGTGTACCTCCCGAGGACTGCTTACATGTGTGCAATTACTGCGGATCTGAAGGAGAGGTCACATATTGACACCAAAGGCAATGCGCACTAGATAAGGATGTGAACTTTTTTGGGGGTGGAAGGGGGAGGATTTTGTTAACAAGGGAAAGCTCAATGAAAAGTATCTTAGAGTTTTGTAGAGAAACAAACTGAGTAAAGGAATCATCATGGTGTCTTATGGGAGAGGATGGAGATGTAAGGAATGATCATGGTGTCTTATGGGAGAGGATGGAGATGTAAGGAATTGTCATGGTGTCTTATGGCAGAGGATGGAGATGTAAGGAATGATCATGGTGTCTTATGAGAGAGGATGGAGATGTAAGGAATGATCATGGTGTCTTATGGGAGAGGATGGAGAGGTAAGGAATGATCATGGTGTCTTATGGGAGAGGATGGAGATGTAAGGAATAATCATGGTGTCTTATGGGAGAGGATGGAGATACGTTTTAGAATGGTTGAGGGTTGCGTTGTCATTCATGGCTGTTAACTGGCTGTTCTTTTTCTTTCTTTCTTTCTTTTCTTTTTTTTTTTTTTTTACAATGTTAACACAAGAAAGGATTTTACTCCTTTGGTTTGGCACATATTTGTACTGATCGTGAAATTAGCATATCCAACACCCTACACTGTATTTTTTAATTGTCATTGTTCTCGGGGAGCACAGGACTCAGATAAAGTTAACAGTGTTAAAGGTCAGGGTGTTTTTTTGTTTTTTGTTTTTTTTTAACTTTTAAGACCTGATGTAGTGTGGATATCATTTGTCCCTAAAGGTTAATTTGTGGATAGCTTGGCCCTTGCTGTGGTGATGTGGGAGATGGAATCTTTAAGAGGGGGGGTCTGGTGGAAGTCTTTAGGTCTTTGAGAGCTCTTGGCTCAAAAGAAATTATGAACCTTCTAGTGGAATCCTGGGCTAACTCTGTAGAGTGGGAGTTGTTATAGGATCAAGAGTGACCCCTAAATTTATCTTTATATCAATTTCCTGTTTGGAGATGTGGTCTTTCCCACTCACAAGCTCCCCTGCCATTAAGCCCAACTCTGCCAATAGGCCCTCACCAGAGACAAATCAATAAGGCCACCCAATCTTGGACTTTCTGTCTCCAAAACTGCAATCTAAATAAACCCCTTTCTTTATAAAGTTAGCTTTCTTTAGATATTTCATTGCATTAATGCAAAATGGACTAATATAAGAGCCTAAAACAAATTTGAAAGAAAAAAATCAGTTTTGTAAGATCTGAGCATGAGACAACTCAGAATTGTGGCATTTTGGAGGCCTGTTCTATAACAGACATTTGTCTCCTTATTTAATTTGGGAAAGGAAAAACAATGGCCTGCATCACTAATGCTAAATCAAATGAAGGGAAACAACTCTTTTTACTGTTCTAGAAAGCCATGGAATGATATTCAATTTGGGTCAATCATTCAGCATATATTTGTTCACTTACTGAGCACCTTCAGGGTACCAGACAGGAACTTGGCAAGGGTATGGCACTCCACGCACAGTCTAAAGTTTCTCCCCAGGAAGAGCTCCCTATTACTGAGAAAACATAATAAAGAAACTGTGGGAACCAGAAGAACTGCTTCAAAGTGTCAGAGAACGCCTCACAAGAAGGTAGCTTGGAGCCTTCAAGCACACTCCTTTAATCCCAGCACTTGGGAGGCAGAGGCAGGTGGATCTCTGTGAGTTCAAGGCCAGCCTGGTCTACAGAGTTCCAGGATAGCCAGCACTACACAGAGAAACCCTCTGGAGGCTAGCCTTTGGTGCATTTACTGGGAAACACATCAAACAATATTTTTCTACAAAACCTTTTAGAATACACAGGAGAGTCGAATAGTATAGCTCCCACGTGGAAGTGAAAAGAAGTGGAGCTGTTTACAGACCAAGTATCCTCCACACCCAGAGTATCCCACACACCCAGAATATCCCACACACCCAGAGTGTCCCACACACCCAGAGTGTCCCACACACCCA
>CABHPP010128604.1:0-41800 GCA_902168425.1 Peromyscus attwateri | reverse complement strand
AGCTGTGAGCATGGGAGGGAAGCTTGGCTCCCCTGTCACAGCCCACAGAAAAAGGAGGGTTCAGTTCACAGTAGTTGGCCTCTGAGTTGAGCCAGGCAGACGGAGAGGGGGGAACCTTGAGGAAGGGCACCTTGCAGGGCTTTGGGGGTGGCTTGGGGCACAGCTGGCTGTCTGATCCCCTCAGCGCCTCCCCTGCCCTAGCGTCTGAAGAGAACCGTCGTACCAGCGCCGGACTCAGAGTGGGTTCGCTGCCGGTCCTGAACACGGGGGAGCTGGGGCAAGGGCTTGTGTCCATACCTGAAGACTGAGGGGGCAGCTTGCAGCCTGTGGGAGAAAAGACGGCCAGAGAAAGCTCAGTTGTCTGGGGAACAGGAAACAGAACAGGAGCGACAGCTCCCAGCTCTCACTCCGTGCCCTTGGGTTCCCTTCTCTGCCACAAAAGAAAGCACAGTGACTTTCTCATCCCAGGTCTGGTCTGTGGCAGTCTAGGACATTGTGAGGGCTCCACTGGCTCCACCTCACTCTGGGAGTCTCAACCCCAGGGGCTGGGCTGTAACACCAGTTTATGGTCACAGCAGGCTGGGACAGTCAGAACAGGAAAACATGTCTTGGGCAGTGAATACCAGACACAGAAGTCTCCAGCCACAGAGCATGAAGGGCTCTGAGTCACTCTCAAAGTCTGGGTGGATCTCAGCAAGAGATGCAAGGACGGTAGACAGACACGCCGAGATAAGCCGCACAGAAACCGTTTCCAAAGGGGAACTAGGGAAGACCACTCTGTGGTCCCATGGAAGGCTACATACGAAAGAAATGAAAAACCGTCCCACTAACGCTGAACGCTATGGCTTTCCCAAGTCCTACACCCCACCACCCGCCCGGTCATGAAAAGAGCAGAGAAGCTGCAAGGTGTCCGTGGACAGCTGCTCTGTTAGCGGCCCTAGGACCAGCTGAGTCACCGCTACACAGGGTGGGGTGGGCGTGGGGAGCACTAAGGAGCAGGCTCTTCTTTCATGATGCCCACCACTTATCAAAAGGGTTGGAAATGTAAAAAACCTGGACGCAAATGCTAGGTGACCCTCTTCCTTAATAGTTCCTCAGTTTCTTCAACTGCAAAGTGAGGATAACTGCCCACTTTGAAGGCCGGTTATGGGACTTAAATGCTTGAATGACAAAGCATTGAGCTTGGTGTGCCACAGCCACACAGCTCTGCTCCCCTCCCCTCCAGGCTGCAGGTATGGAGTCTTCAGAGCCGGTGGCTTGTTCAGGCAGGAGAAGCCCGAAGGCAGCTAGGGCCACACTACCACCCCCCTCCCTGAGACTCCCACACACCTACCTATCGGCAGGTGAGTCTCCGACTGGTGGGCTTTGAGGGCTAAGGCCCTCCTGTCCTGCACATGATCCAGGCAGGCAGGCTGGCTGCCACTCTTCTCTTTGTTCCTGAAGCCAAAGACCAGGCACAAACGTGTCATTAAGTAGTAAAACCTTCTTTAGGCAACGTCACGGAAAGTTAAGGAAAGGAATCTTCCAGAATGAGCACAGCGCATACCCTAACAGTAGAGGAATGGCCACAGAGGAGGAGGAACTGATGGGGTGTGCTGAGTCCCCAGGGCCAAGGCAGCCAAGTCCTAGGAGGCCTCCTCACCCCTTCCATCCTGTTGAACAGGAACAGGGTGAATGGGTCATGATCCTCTGGGGTCAGCAAGGAAGAATCTGATGAATGGGAATGTGTACTTTTAAAAAAGCTTGAAGTGATTCTCACTCCCTGGGGAAATGACTTATTTAACTAACATGACTTTTCCACGATGGATCAATGTCAGCAGGAAGGAAGCGGGAGGCTACTCCATGTCAGCACTCCTTCCTCCCTACCCCGAAATAATCGGCAGATCCCACGGGGTGGCTGTCGTACTTATCTTCCAGCTGTGCCTGGGACACCCACAGGTGACCTCCAGCTGCTGAGTTAGAAGCAGAGTGGCCAGCATGGTCACCAAATGGCAGCGGGGAGGCCCAGGGCACACCCGCACAGGGGCAAGGTAGAGCAGAACTCGAATCACTTTCACGGCCACTCCCTCCGTCCTTTCGGATTCACAGCGGAGCTTGTTCTAATTACACTCAGCAGGAGACTGGATTCTCTCAATAGAGGAGGGACCAGCCAGGCTGCAGGGAACAGATCCCCCACCCCCGCCCCAGCATAAACCAAGCTCACACAAACCAGATCTGCCCTACCTTTGGGAAACAAAACAAACTTCCAGCAACCTCTCAAAGATAAGTAAGTCAAGACGGGGCAAATTCCAAAAGGGAATGGCTTCTGAGAAATGATATTTGAGCCGTGTCCACCATGATCAACGATCAAACAATCACATTCCAGGAGGCCCAGAGAGGCTGGACGGGTGGTATGCAACCTGCCCGAGAATACACACCTTTTGCCCAGGGCCTGGGGCGGCCAGCCAAGAAGCATGGCTAATATCAGGGCAGGTGGCAGTGGGCCAAAGCTGACGTGGGGAAGCCACTGAAGGGCAGCAGGGCAGGGTGACAAGCCCATTAAGGCCACTGGTCATGCTGAGGTCACCCTCCCTCCACCTGGAGTGTGTGGGCCGCTGCCAATGGGAGGCTGCAGCAGAGCCTCTACATTCCAGAGAACAATCAGAACAGCATCTCTGATATCCATCCCTGCCTCCCTGCTTACACCCAAGTCTGACTTTTGCCTCCCCCTGCGGATAATAACAGCTACCAGGAACGTTAGCACCTACTGAAAGTAAACACTTTCCATTTCTCACGCCATTTAACCCTCGCAAGTCCCATGCTTCCCGATGGAGAAAGGAACTCCCAGAGAAGCTAAGGTCTCTGCCCAGGGTTGCACAGCTAGCCCCATGGAGCCAGCATGGAGCCACAGGTTCTGAGTCAGCTGCTGACTCATGTGAACCAGGGAACTCAGCTTTAATTTCTGTTACTCACATAGTCCTGTATTGCATGAGGCGTGTTGCCGTGAAGAAATTATAGTTTATATTTTCCCCTGGCCCAGACAGAAATGCAGAGAGGAGAATGGACACGTTCACTTCTACATGGGAGCTCAGCAGCCAGGAGTGGAGGCAGGGCTGTGGCATGATACGGAATCAGGCTACATCCCAGCCTCTTTCCTCCCACCCTGCTCTGGCAGCTGGATCTGTGAGGGATTCTCGGCTCTGGAAGCCAGAGCTATACAAATATAGAGCTCTCCTCTCAGCCCTTTCCTGCCCTATTCTCCGAATGTTTCTGTTCATTCCCAGGGGCACAGAGCAGGTGACTGTCATACCCATCTTCCCGGCTGTGCCTGGGACACCCACAGATGACCTCCAACTGAGTTAGAAGCAGAGTGGCCGGCAGGTCACCAAGTGACAACTGGGAGGCCCAGGGCACACCCGCACAGGGGCAAGTCCTCCACACCTCCAGTCCTTCAAATCCTCTGTTCCCTTCAAGTCAACCCTTTTCCACGCTACCAGTCCGAGACCTCAACACTGACCCCTGCTGGATGCTGACACCATCATGTCCACAGTCCCTGCTCAGATGAAATGACTTTTTCTTCTGAGGCATACCTCTCTCCCCAAAGTCACTGGTATATCGCCTAGGTGGTCTTCTCAATCTCCCTCCAACCTCAAAGACCCCAGAAGCCTAGCTTCTCTCTCTTTCTCTCCCTTCTAGCCTGGGCCCTTCCTGAAATCCTAACTGACTTTCTTGCTTCATTCAGTCTCTCTCTTCAGTGTATGTCTACTGCTACCCAGTTCTGGTTTAGGATTTGTTCACCATACCAAACTTTTGTAACCCCTTAGCCTGGCACAAAGGCCTCCAGCATTAGCTAGGGTTTTTCCCCCTTCCCCATCCTTCCTTACATAGGCCCTCTGTCCTAGACTGACCAATCAACCCCCCAGTCTCCTCTGGCCCTTGACTCTTTGCAGTGTCCTCCAAACACCTCCCTTGCCTTCAGAGCAACTTCTCCCCTGCTCAGCCCCCATGCCTCTTGTTGCTAGTTTTGTTTTTGAAATGGGGTTTCATTCTGTAATCTACTAGGAAGGCCTTGGACTTGGGGCAGCCTCCCCACTTCAGCCTGAGATGAAAGGCATGCACTACACACCCGGCTCCACCGTCTGCTTTTCACACTCTTAACTAGGAACTAATCATGCACATCTCGTAACAGCTGTCCACTCACAGTGAGTGCAGGAATATCCTCTACTCTCCTTGGCCTAAGCTGGGCCCCCAGCACCCCTCAGACCTACCTGAGGAGGTTTCCCCGGGGCAAGCTGTGTTCCCGAGCCTGGATGCTACCCGTGGTGAGGCTCAGCCTCTTAGCCATATCTGGCCTTCCATCCGCAAAGCTGCCTTCCCGGCCATAGCCGGGTGAGGTGCCGTAACGCTCCTCCAGACACCAGAGGGGCACTGTCCTGTTGATGGGCTGGAAGATGATGGCACCGCTCTGCTGGGAGATGGGCCGCCGGTTGCCCACGTAGCAGCGCACCAAACCGGGGATGGAGTCAAAGCTCTCCATCTCGAACTGGTACTGCACACGGCTGTAGGCCTCACTGAGCCGCAGAACAGTCCGGTTGATCTTAAAGTGCTGAGCGAGGTTCTTCCACTGACAGGTCAGGACAAAGTTTCCTGGACTAGACAGGGAGTCACGAACCAGGAAATCACCATCTCGCTGCACGAGGTTTTCAGATACCTGTAGATGAAATGGTGAATGAGGTGCAGGAAAGGCAAACATGTTCACTCAGAAGCTTAACAGAAGTCAGTGCTGCTATGACTCTTCTTTCTGTGTGTGCGCATGTGTGTGCATCCGTGCAGAGACCAGAGGATAACCTTGGGTGCCAGTCCTTAGGCACAATCCATCTTTTCTTGAGACAGGGCCTCCCACTGGCCTGGAACTCTCCAAGTAGACTAGGCTAGCTGGCCAGCAAGCCAGGGATCTGCTTCTGTGTCCCCATTGCATGTGTTACCACATCTGGCTTTCCTTTGTTCGTCTGTCTGTCTGTCTGTCTCCCTCCCTCCCTCCCTCCCCTTGTTCTCTCTTTTTTTATGTGGGTTCTGGGATTTGATCCTTGTCCTTACACAATGGCTGAGCCTTCTCCTAGCGCTCCTTCTGTCTTTATAGTCTGTGAAATGTCACCCAGGAAGTATTGACGAGCTGGGTATGGCCATGCGCAACTGTAATCCCAGTGCTCAGGAGACTAAAACAGGACTGTCAGTCTGAGGCCATCCTGGGATACATAATACAGCTGAGGTCAGCCCTCTTTCAAAAACAAACACCCCAACTATTTATTGACCATCCTCTACATGCCCAGCACTACTGCGGGCTCAGGGGACACAGTAGTGACAAAGGGTACTTCTGCAGGGGCTTTCGATGTTTCGTGTAGCCACTCTTATCTTAGACAGCCACTGGTATGTGTCAGATGTCGTGAAGGAAAAGAAAACTTTAGAAGGGAGACAGGGTGCTTGGGAGGGTTATCTTTCAAATGAGGGTGGTCAGGAAGATGTCACAAGAACATGACATTAACACAGACTTGAAGGATGTAAAACAGCAGGAAGAAATGAGACTGTGTGCCCTGTGGGTCTGACTTTCCTTCTAACCAAGGAAGGGAGAAGGAGCAGGAGGCTGTTTGGGTGCCTAGACATGCTCCTAAGATTCCTGTCTACAAAGCAAGATGAGCTCAGGGATGACATGGTGTGTTCTGGACATGCTAGGAGGCTAGAAAAAAAGTCACTTGAGGTCCCTTCATCTCAGAAAGTTATTATAAAGGTAACACATTTGCATATATAAAATATGCAAAACACCAGTGCAATGCCTGGAACACAATGGACACCCCCAGATAGGTAACCACTATGATGGTGATGTTTACAGCAAAGAATCATACAGTATCAGTCATTGTGGAGCCTGACCACCTAGGTTTGCATTCTGCCCCAGATGTGTGCCTAGACAAATTACATAAGCCTTTTGTGGTTCAGTTACATCATCTATAAGATATAGATAATGTTATTGCTTACAGAGTGGCTGAAAGTTTCAAAGGGATAGAATGCTGGCACACTATTATCATTGCTATGAGGTTTCAGTTACCCAGGCCAGATGATGCATTACCGAGAGTTCACCCTCCTGGCGCACTAAGAAGGACAGCAGTGGTGGCAATTTTTTCTAGTATATTCTAGCATCCAAGTGACGCTATACTTCTGCTAGCTCAGAATAGTGTGCTACCATGGTTACTTTAAAATTGCATCTTTGCCTTAAAAATACATTTTCACACAGAAATTCCATTTCCCAGAATTGAGCCAGTAGAAAGAATTATAGGTCTGAACATGGCAGTTATCTTACAGGATGTTGGTCAGACTGCGGGAAACACTCTAAGTACCCAATAAATTGTGCTGCATGTGTGTGATGGACACATACTCAGTGTGCGCTGGTGCAGGAGGATATTTTACAGCCAGAGCGAATTCCCAGGGCACATCATTAAGTGAAGAAAGTGGGCCAGAGAAAGCATAAGGTCTCCTATGAGGAGGTCTGGAGAGATATACACCAAAATGTTCATAGTGACTATCTCCAGGGGAGACAACTAGGGATAAGAGCTGAATTTTTCTTTTCTGTTTTCTGTATTTTCCACAATCAATTTTTTAAATTTTTATTTATTTTTATTTTATGTGCACTGGTGTTTTGCCATGAGTGTCAGTCAGATCCCCTGGAACTAGAGTCACAAACAGTTGTGAGTGGCCACGTGGGTGCTGGGAATTGAACCCAGGACCTCTGGAAGAGCAGTCAGTGCTCTTAACCCCTAAGCCATCTCTCTACAGCTCCCTCTACAATCAATTTTAAGATTATGCACACACACACACAAATATCAAGATTGCAATAAGAATTATTTCTTTGATAGTGTTAAATTTGGGGCTGAGGCAGGCAGTGGTGGCACACACTTTTAATCCTAGCACTTATAGGCAGAAGCAGGTGGGTCTCCATGAGTTCAAGGCCAAACCTGGTCTACAGAGCAAGTTCTGGGACAGCCAGGGCTACACAGAAAAACCCTGTCTCAAAACAAACAAACAAACAACAACAAAAACCCCATAACTAACTACATAAATAAATAAATTTGGGGCTGGCTTAGCAGGTAAAGGCACTTGCTGCCAAGCTGATGACTTGAGTTCGAATCTCTGGAATTCACATGATGGAAAGACAGAAAGGATTCCCACGAGTCGTCTTCTGATCTCCACATGTGCTGTGGCACACTCCACACACACAATAAATAAATGAATGTAATAATTTTAAAAAATGAGATCAGTTACACCAAAGACGATCTTTAAAACACGCCACCATTCTCCTTAGACTTGTTCATCCATTTCCTGTTCTGTTGTCCTTGGGTAATGACCGGCCAGACTAAGCTTATAATAAAAACCCATGGGTGACTGTACACCTCAACTCTGCAGACTTAAGTCTATTTTTCAATTCTTATAGTATTAAATAAAAACATTATGGATGACAAGCACATGAAAGATAAGCTGTGGGCCCTGGGATAATCCCCCTTCCTGCCCACCCTTGGGTCACAGGACCCAGCGGAGAAGGAGGAAAGACAGTGGACACTAGCTGGCCCAGCTGGAGCAGAGGTGGCTTTGTCAGTCTGTGCCACCTGCCTGGTCATCTGAGACAAGTCACTGCCTTCAAAAAAGCGTCAAGTGGTAGGGAGCTCTAGCCACTGGCTAAGAGCATAATTATCTGAACCCTAGCCATCCACCTTCCTCCGGCAACTGGTACTGCTGCTGCAGCCTCCTGCCCACATGTATGTAGACTCCAGGAGCGCTGGCCTTTCCTCTGTACCTGGAAATGTATTTGGAGTCGCGCCTTTGGCTCTTCCCAAGGTCTAAGTTAAGTCGGGTTATCGTACTAGAGTTTTGTGATCTTTGAGCTGGACCTCACAGTCCCGTGAGTATGACATTGCCTCAGGAGAGCAGAACACATACCTGTCGGGGGATCCGGCCGTGGTACCAGGCATGGCTCCGCAGGTCCTCGCTGCTCAGCAGCAGCTCCTCCTCCAGTTCCTTTTTCAGCCTCTCGGGGGTCCTGTCCATGATGTGCCTCTCCTTGGAGAACTGCAACACAGAGTGGACAGTGACTTCACCTTCCCCAGGCCATGCCAGCCAGAGATGACCGCCGCCTCGCTGGTCCTCTGCCGTGCTGAGCAGAGCGGCGTAGACCCAAAGCTGCATTCAGGAAGGGAACTGGAGATGGATTACAATTAGCCGTGACCTTTCGCTTCCCCAGCTGCAGGTACAGAATGAAGTCTTCACCTGCGCGCGGAGTGCTGGCAGGGAAATGGACTCACAAAGCAGTGAGCTGATCGAGAGGTGTAAGGGACAGAGGAACACAGCTAGGCTGCTCTCTTCCTGTGGGAGCTTCCTCGTTTCTCTTTTATAACTGCCCGAACGTGGAGCTGGGAAGGACAGCAGTTCCCCAGTGGCCTCTGACCTGGGCCTCAGGGCCAGTGTAGCCCAAAGCACAGTCCTTAAGACTAGTAGCAAAGGCTGTGATTGTCTTCTTTTTTTCTTTTTCTTTGTTGCTGTAGGCAAACTCCAGTTCAAGAATTAAGTTAGTTTATTAAAGACTTTTAAGCAGATGGAGCCGTTTTATGACCCTTAAATCTAATAAGAGATGTCTGAGTTACACATAACTGTTACAATAATTTTTAAAGATTTCTTTTTAAAAAGATCTTATTTATTTTAATTGTATTTGTCTGGGTCTTTTGCCCGCATTTTTGTCTGTGTACCACATGTATACAATGACTGGAGGCCAGAAGAGGGAGTCAGATCCTCGGAAACTGGAGTTCCAGATGGTTCTGAGCCACCCTGTGGTGCTGAGGACTCTTAACGGCGGAGCCATCTCTCCACGAGTTATAGATAACTCTTTTGCTATGTTATGTGTATATGAATGTTGGAGTTTGCATGTGGACGGATGTACACATATGTGCCTGTCGGTTCCTGTGGTTGACATTGGGCATCTTCCTTGATTGAGCTCCACCTTATATATTGAGGCAGGGTGAGCCCAAAGTTCACAATTTTGACTAGTCTGGCTAGCCAGCTGGCTCTAGGATTTCCCAGTCTCTACCTTCCGTACTGGCCACCATACCCAGCCTGTTTTTGTGGAGTTCTGAGGATTCACACTCTGGCCCTCACGCCTACGTGACAAGAGCTTTACCTACTACGCCATCTGTCTCCCTGGTCCCCACCCCCTTTTTTTGAGACAGGGTCTTGCTATCTTTATAGCCTTGGCTGGGCTTGAATTAATAATCCTCCTGCCTCAGCCTCTCAAATGCTGGGATTACAGGTATATGCCACTATACCCACTGCGCTGGCTAGTCTTTTTTAAAAATCAGCTTGACACAAGCTGTAGTCATCTGAGAGAAGGGAACTGCAATTGAAAATAAGCATCTCCATAAGACTGGGCTATAGGCAAGCCTGCGGGGCATTTCCTTAGTTACTGACTGAGGTGAGAAGGCTAGTGTGGGTGCTGCCACCTCTGGGCTGGTGGTCCTGGGTTTTACAAGAAAGCAGGCTAAGCAAGCCATGAGGAGCAAGCCAGTAAGCAGCACTCCTCCATGGCCTCTGCATCAGCTCCTGCCTCCAGGCTCCTGCCCTGTTTGAGTTCCTGCCTTGACTTCCCTCTGTGAGGGACTGTCACCTGGACGTGTAAGCTGAAATAAACCCTTTCCTCCTCAAGTTACTTTAGTCATGGTGTTTCGGCACAGCAACAGAAACCTTAGCTAAGACACCCAGCTTGAATACATTTTGTTGTTGTTGTTGTTGTTGTTGTTAAATGAAACACTGGTCCTTCGCCCCAAATAACTTGAGAGCACTGTACAGCAATGACAGCAGAGTTTCTAGGTGGTGACACTGGTCACAGATTGGATTTAGAATCACTCCCGCTTATGCACGTACACTAAATGTGACCCCTCCTGGGTTTGGGGACCACTCCCTGAATGTTACATAGGAAGGGAAAGGCCAGGTCCCTGGGCTTCCCCAAGTCCCCCAGCTTTCTCTCCAGATGCCTCAAAGAACCACAGAATTACTCCTCACACACTGCTTAACAACAAAAAGATTCTCCCCCAAACATTCCCCCACCAAGCAAAGCAAAATCAGATTTAGGGTTAACTGGGTGTGCAGCCCTTCATGGTGCTGGCTAGCAAGATGTGGGTGGATGTCAGGGTGGACCTTCACGTTCCCTCCGCTTCCCACCCTCCTCCTCTCTCATGACCGTGGGACAGGCATTCAAAGGTGGTTCTGTTCATTCGGTTCGTGTGAGACAGGGTCTCACACTATCACCCAGACTGGCCTAGAACTCACTACATAACCCAAACAGGCCTCCACATCACAGCAATGCTTTCGATTCTGCCTGCAGAGTGCTGGGATTAGAGGTGTGAGCCATTATGCCTAGTGAGGGACATTTGATGAATGGAATTTATATCAAAGATGAACAGGGCTGGCTGTCTATGACGCTTGTGGGCTGCACACAGCAGTGTTTGGCACTGGCAGCTCTTGGCATTAATTATGCAAAGCTACATCTGAAGACTCGTGTATAGACGGCAAGTTGTCAACTGATGGCTGTCTATTATCTGTCTTCCCTCCTGCTAGATGACTCTAAGTTTCATGGGGAAGGAACTCACTCTGTCAACCTTTTCCCCACAGCAGGGCCTCAGGCAGGCAGGGCCTGAACACCTCAAGAACTCAGGAATGCCGCAGGAACAAACGTCCCGGAATGAGGCTTCCGAGGCGTCTCTTGGCTGTGGGGATTTCTCTCTTCTCCCAGATCATCTGCAGTTTTATTTCACCTGTGCACGCCACCGCCATTCAACACAAACATGACGTTCCTCGCTGCCTTTTATAGGGTGCTGCACTGAGGTCCAGCCAAGGAAGATCGGGTTGCAGAGTTAAAGGGACCTCTGGGGTGATGTGGGAGAGCCAGCAGCCCAACATAGCCTAGACTGTGGGGGGAGCCATAGCTAGGGACAACAGCACAGAAGTCTGGAACAAAGCTGGGGCACAATACTCAAGGGGCCCACACACCAACTTGAGGACACCTGGTCCCCAGTTTTCACTGGGAAGGCTCATGAACCCTATGATTTTGGGGGCTCCCCCCCCAGGGTGGCTATACTGAAGCCTAGCCCACATTGCGAACCCAATCGCTCTTTAGTCACCCCAACAGGCAGTCTCACTTAAGCCCTGGTGCTGAACCCTGAGCCCACGTCCAGGTTTGAGCTGAGACAATGGGAAAGATCTAAACGTGTACTATCATCTTGGAGATTTTATCTGCTCACACCCAAAATGCTATTCCTCTACTTGCTACTGTGTTCTCCTCACGGGGCCCCAACATCCAGACCCCTGTTCCCCTCCCCACCCGTCTCGGCATGGGCTACCCTGTAACTTTTCCTCTACAGCACTTTGTACTCTTACTTGCTACCAAACTATTCAGCTGGCTCTCCTGTGACTTTTGTCCTGACTCCTTAGAGGCAAATCCATAATTACTGCTCATGGCTTCTGTGCTCACAAACAGGCTGTGACAGCGTGCTGCAGGAGATGGGGGTGACAAGGAGGCACCTAGACAGGGGAGGAAAGGGGAGTGTTGACATGGACCTTCCCTAATGCCTGAGATGGGGGCCAGACTTTACAACACGGTCATGGACTGCTGTGGGGAACCTGGGTACTATCTCTTGCACTGAAGGGATGTCACAGGCTCACCGCTTAGGGCCACCACAGGAGTAAGGGGTGGTTTTTCCACTTGTTGTTGGAGACAGGTCTTGGGTGGCCCAGGCTAGCCTCGAACTCAGCTCCTTGAGATGTATAGTCTCCAGCTGCCAGACAGAGAGCAACAGCGAGAAAATTCAAGGACCAGTTCTCTCTCACATGCTCACCACACTGCAAGGGTGCAGTTTTCTCTCTGGGCTCCACCTCCATCTTTCTACCAAATCTGAACCTCATTCTAGAAGGCAAGTCTGGTGTCCCTGTTTCTCACAGTCTTCTCAACTATTTTATTTTATTATGCTCTCTGACATTTTCACACCTGTATACGACACAATGCATCTTCTCGGTCATATCCACCCTTAACTGTCCCCCGCCAGCTCTCCCCAGGACCCTACGATCACATCCAAGTTTCCCTGCCAACTTCCTAACTCATTTACTCACTGAGTCCCCTTAGTGCTGCCCAGATGAACGCGAGCATTGGGCCACGCACTGGGTGGGGCACGAGGAACCTACCAGGGGCCACACTCTCGATGAGAAGTGACTCTCTCTCTCACAGCAGCCATCAGCCGTCAATAGTTCCTCAGCTCGGGGTAAGGCCTTGAGAGCCCCTCCCTCCTCTGTGCTGGAGTGTGCGTGCATGGGGGGGGGGGGGGGGGGAGAGGTTTTCTCTGTGTAACCCCAGATGTCCTGCAACTCACTATGTAGCCCAGGCTGTCCTTGAACTCGAAGGTCCGCCTTCCTCTGCCTCCCGAGCGCTGGGTTTAAAGGTACACCCACCACCCCTGGCCCTCCCTGCTTAACTTTGTGCGGGTCTAGTGTAGGTAACCACAGCTGCTGCCGGTTGATGTGTGCAGCAGCCATGGCATGTCCAGAGGAGAGCACCTCGGAGTATTCCTCCCATTTTGTCTGGAGGGGAAGGAGATGGTGGCCTGGTAGAGGCTCCGGCTCTCATAAGCGCCAACCACAGCTATGTAGGGCTCAGTCACCCAAAGAAAGGACACTACTCAACTCTGGATCAAGGGCATTCTGCCCACGAGTCCTGCAGCTTCATTCCAGGAGCTGAAACTATCCATAATCCAATGGGACAGAGGCAGAGGCAGGCAGGACCCGTAGCTTGCCTGATTTTAAGCAGAGTTCCTAACTCCTGTATCAAGGTTACCCTCAACCCCAGACCCGTGTGTAAATTAGCATCCAAGTCCCACCATCAGCACTGGAGTCTGAGCTGAGATGCAGAGAGCTGATGTGTGAGCAGATGGACACGGTGCGTGAGAACCACAGTTGTCCAGCTGAACTGAAGACTGGCTAGAAAATTCATAAATCACTATAAATTGATGTCTTTTTGTGGGGATCTGAATTACTAGAATTTTGTTGTTGCTGTCTGAGACAAGATTAATGCAGTCCAGGCCAGTCTTGAACTCACCGTGTAGCTAAGGGTGGCTTTGAAGTGCTATACCTCTTAGCTTTGCCTTCCAAGTGCTGGGATACAGGCATACACCACCACCCATGGCTCTGGCACTGGTGTCTTAATAACCCTGATGTTAACAGATGTTATATAGCGCAGTATTTAAGAGTGTGGGCCAGTTGGCCACCTCAGTCCAGAGGCCACAGTAATATTGAACAGCTGTGTGGTCTTGGGCAAGTGACATAAATTCTTTGTTAGAGCCTTAGGTTCCCTGTCTGCTAAGTGGGGATAATATGCCACATGATGTTAATAGGGACCAAACGAGTGGGTATCTGTAAGGACTTGGAGCACACGTTGGCGGAGGAATCAGCACTAATGTTAGCTGTCATGGTAAGTATATCCAGATGCTATTAATTTAGGTCTGTAAAATAAGCAGACTTCATACTGAAGTCCAGCGCATGAGGCACACAGAAAGGTTAGAGTTTGGGAAGGGAGCAGTTAGAGAAAGGACCTGCCTCAAGCTTCTTCGGCCCTCCGGAGAGAGCTCAATGACAGTTTGCCATGGCCCAGTTCCTCAGCCAGAACTGATACTAACTGGCTGAGTACGGCTCTGAAAACCATAACTATCACTCCAACTGTGGAAAGAGGGTGTCTGTAGCCCCCACACCTGACATGTCTGCTCTTGGCGGGCTGGAACAGCCAGAGCCCAGGAAATGTTGCAAAACAGATTTTGGAGGCTCAGAGCCAGCTCCGAGAATGCGCTGGGAACCTCCATTACTGTGGAAACCCATGTTTCAGCAGCTCTCCAAGGAAGAAAAAGCTATTCCGGCCTGGGAGGAGCTGAGCCCTGGGTCTCCTGCGTGAGCACCAGAGCCAAATTTCAAGTCAAGCACAAGAATGGGCCTGGACATGCAGGCAATGAGAGTTCCTAAGCCAGCAGCTGAGGGAGGGCAGGAGGCATCTGCCAGAAACCCTCAGAGGACGCTCCAGACACTCATTTGTATGAAGGAGACAGGAGACTCGGAGAAAGACAGCATCTGCATTATAATTACTATTTGCTTAAGTCTATCCCCGGCTGTAAGGAAAGCTCCCCATTCCCATAGGATTTTACGTTGTACAAATCACCAGGAACTGGTAGTGGCACCCCTGTGGGAGGGCCACTTGGGGACCTGATCAAGCATGGGGCTGTGAGCAGGGGATGGAGGATCCAGAGGGGCACATTCTCTGGGAAGACCACACACACACACACACACACACACACAACAGTCCAACACCACACTCCGGGGACAGACCAACCGCCTTGCCATATGATCCCCGCCTCTCCCCACTCTGCAGCCTGGGTGAGTTACTCCACCTCTTTGTCTTTGGGTTTTCTCCTGTGTCCAAATGTGAAACACTGTGGCCTGGAGCTGTTCTCAAGACAGATCCACAGGGCTTTGGGTGGAGGGTGAAAGGGAAGGGCTAGAGCATCAGAACTGCATCTCAAGGACAAAACTGAAAGACAAGGGTAGGAATACGTTGGGCATCCCAGCCAGGGGAGATAATGAGTACCCAGCGGGGTACGGTGGCCTAGCGGCTTGGGTTGGGGAACACAGGACTGAAACCTTCAAAGGTGTATCAGGGTGTGATGTACACCTGTGTCTCCGGCACTCCACCCCTACCTCCCGTCCCATCCCACCCGCTCCATCTCCACTCCAGGCATGTGGTATGGCGCATCTTCCCGGCCATCACTGGTCAGCCTGGGAGAGGGCCCCTCATCCATTCTCGAAGAGGACAGTCTACTTCACTCTGGTGAAAATGCCATGAGACTTGTAGCCTGGTAGTTACTTCACCTCCATGTTTTTGGTTTTTTGTTTTGTTTTGTTTTGTTTTGTTTTTCCTGAAGGACCAATGTGGCCAAGAGGATGAAATCAGCACTCAAAAGGGAGACAAGGGATGACTGGTGTCCCTGTGACATGCAAGTCCCTAGGCACAAACCCTTATAGCAGGCAGTAAAACTCTCACTGTGACCAAAGCAGTTCTAATTAAGAAAGGCAGGGCAGACGCAGGGGACCTGGCACTGGGGGCTGAGGGTCAGATCTTCATTCCATGGATAACAACGTCATTGAAAAGTTCTCCCTGGGAAGGCACAGGTACACAAAGGTACTTTAGGGGTCAATCGATTGCCATGGGCAGAAGGCTGGGTGGAGCAGGGCTCAGACGCACAAGGCCAGTGCCGTCAAGTCTGAATGTTCAAGGCTCCGTTTCCACCCTTACAGTGAGTAGTAGGCTCTAAGGTCCATAGGGATAAACCCACTCACTCCTGGCCACTGGCATCTCCTCTGACCTCATTACCCCAGTCACCCTCAGAACTACCTTTTGTTAATGAAAAACAATCCCTGATTTGCTTCCCATTTGAATTCAATTCCTGTTCTGAGACATCTGTAGTAGCCACTTCCTATGATTTCTCCACCTCCTGTCTTCAGTCCTACAACCTGCCGCCCACAGTGACACAGGTCTCATTCTATCAAGAGGTTTTAGTCACAGTTGCGCCGGGTTAAGGAGGCATGAGATCCTGAATGTCTTTCCGTCTCACCCCCTAATTTATGGGTTTCTAATGCAAAGCAACCCCTGTCCTAGGGTTCCTGTCCGTGAGGGCCAGGGGCCCAGACCCCCATCCTGCCCTGTCCTGTTCTCCACACAGCTCCACAAGCTGAACCACAGCCTTGCCATACACTGAACCTGCTGATCTGCTGGGCTCAGCTCTGAACTTGTCAGGAGACCCACCTCACGAAAGGGTCATGAACACTGAGGATACCAGCAGAGGGCCAAGGATGGGGAAGATGGGCATGCACAGCCAAGCGGGGATCTAAGAGCCCACACGTTTTCGTAAAAACCTTCAGGCTCTTCCTCGGGTCTACAGGTTATTGGGGCCTTGGAAATATTGGACATGTCTCCCAGGGCTCACAGTCACCTACAGGTGAAACCCAGCTCCCTCCCATAAGGCCCCCAAATAACCTGCTATTACTACCTTCATGTAGGACCCCTGTTCCATGGCTCCCCGAGTACACTGTCCCCCATGGTTCCCCTTTGTGCTTCAGCAGTGTGGATGGAAAGACACACTGACACAGACTGACATGCTGACTGTGCATCCTGGCTGGAGTTCAGGAGGGGGCTGGGGAGCAGCCGGAGGGGAGCTAGACAAGGCGTAGGAAGGGCTTGGAGCTTAAGCTAACTATCTAAGGTGGAAGAGTCCACTCAAAGACTAAGCAGCAGTATGAAAGGCCCTCAGGACACTCACTAATCCTGACGGAAGATGGCCGGCCAGGCCTTTTTTGCCTTTGGGTCCCAGAGGCGGCTAGCCCAGAGCCTCGCACACAGCTGAGCCCAGGCAGGCACTCTGACAGACACAGGAATGGCACTCATCTGTTCACCTTCCTCGGGGTGGCTTTTCTGTCACCGAGTGTGGAGACTTTGTAGGCCAGTCAAAGACGAGTGACCTTAGGCATGTGAACTTTTTTCTGGCACCCAGGAGTGAGAATTCTCACCTCATAGAACAACCTAATACTCACAGAGAACCCAGTTCCAGAGGAGGCACAGGCAGGCACTTGCTTGAACCAATGTGGAACCAGAAACTTCTTTCAAAGACAATTCTTAGCAATAGACATGAAAAGTTCCTTTTTACCAAAAAAATTAGAACAGAATCTATGAATAAAATCCACCAGGAGGTTTTAGTGATCTGTCCTGAAGAAATTAAAATATTTTTCGATTACATTGATAGATTGTTTGATTGACTGACGAGGGGGGGAGGGGATCAGAGGATGATTTGGTCTCTCCTCTCACCATGTGGGTTCTGGAGATCAAATTCAAGTTGTTAGGCTTGGCAGCAAGTGCCTTTACCCACTGAGACATCTCTCTGGCCTCTGAGAAATTAGTTCTAATGGGATTAAAAAATAAAAACCAGCTGTTAGACAATTTAATCTCTATTTAGACACAACTTTGTTTAGTCTGTTTGTTCAAGTTCAAAGCCAGCAATTCTTGGGACCTGGGGAGGGGTCAGTAAATGTTCTGTCTAGGCAAACGAAGCTGGTCCCTTATAAGAAGCCATCCTCGGTGATAAGCACCCTGACTCACAGATTTCAACCTTAATACATATATCCAGTCGGCCCCAGATGACTCATACATAGGCCACAGACACCAAGATGGCAGAGCCTCACACAGAGTGTAAGAAAGTTTCGAGATGTGTGCAAAGCTGAGAGAGCTCCTTGTATAAAGTATGCCTTCTCTGGGGCCTTGAACATTTAGTTGGAAACAAAACCAGAAAAAAAATCTTACTGAATTTTCACAAGTCAGATAAATTTTTGGTCATTCATTCATTTTATGATCAAGGCTGGAAATTAAATGACTAGAAACAAAGAAGAAGAAACTTCATGCAGGAAGAGAGGGGAGGGAGAGATGGGAAGAGAGGAGAAGACGGAGAACACACAAGCAGGCAGGCGTCTGGGATTTTCTGCTCTGCTTCGGAATATCTGGCCACTACACCCAGGATGCCATTGGAGAGCTCACACAAAAGCTTCCTTTCTTCAGCCTTGGAACAGTTTATTAGATTAAGGGAGACATCAACAACAGTGCAGGCCTCTTATCCAGTTGTACCAAACAACTCCATAGGCCAGGTTTTTTTTTTAAAGAAATCTTACCCAGAAATTATGCTCACAAATTTATAAGTCTGACTGGAGTTCTAGCTCATCGTGTAAAATTGGTCTAATTTCTAAGTGAAAACTGTCCTCCCTGGAGCTCAGGTAGGGATCCTGTGGCATGGTGGATGTTGTGCTGGGCCACCCAGGCTGGTGCAGGGATTCAAAATGACAAACTCCCATCTCAGAGTCTCTGAACTCTGACAAGACCCATTGTGACATGAAAAAAAACATCACTATCCCTGATAAATGTCTTAAACATATGGAAAAGAGTTAAACCCTCCCCAAACGTGTGTCTTGGATAGCCAACCCACAAATCACTCTGAAATGGGCTGCCTTTGTAATCATCTTGCAAGAACCCCACCTGAACATCCTGTTCCTTGTAGAATTCAGAAACTGAGCTCTTCTGAACCCCTTCTTTTGTTGAATTTCAAACTGGCCAAGTTTAAAGCCAAATTCCAAAGTAGACACATAAACTTTGACTTAGTTGTGAGCCTAGCTTCTAACAGCTGAGCCATCTCTCCAGCCCCATAAATGACTTTTAAAGACCCAGATGGTCTTTTACAATCAAAACCCTGCCTGAATGGATCATAAACTCCCCCAAACAAATACATCTCAACTACTTCCATAACCCTTAACTCTACCCACAGCCAAAAGAGATCTAGTTCTCTATAGATGTCAGGACCAGCAACTTTTAGTTCAAGCCCTTGGATGTATCAATCTGAAGTTGAACAGAAAGAATGAGACAGCACTTGTGACCGAGTATATTTGCGACAGTAAATCAGTTTTGTTTCACCTCCTGTGGTCACCCGCTGCCTTTGTGGCTTACCTAAAAATACTTTATTGTATCTCAGCAAGGGAGAACTCCAGCAAGGATCCCAGGGGAAAGTATATCACTGACCCTGAGGACTTGAGTTTGACCCCTGGAGCAAGTGGCAGAAGGGGAGAACTCATACCCCCAAATTGTTCTCTAACCTCCACACATGTACCATGGCATGTGCATACCTACCCCACCCCCCCTAAAGAAATAAAAACCCAAAGATAAATCATGGAAGCTATGAATTCCCCACTCCCACTTTTAAACTAGGTGTGCATACCCCTCTACAGGCTAAGAGAGAAGTTTCTTATGTTCACAATGGTGATCAAAATGCCAAAGGTTTTACTTAAATCAACAATTAACTCTGGAAAGAAAAATCCAAAGAGGAAAAAAAAATTCAAAATTTACATTCCTATTTAGTACAGAAAGCCTCCGGAGCATCCCTGCCTCTTCTAGCCCAATGGGCACATGGTGGCTTGGCCAATGGTTCCAGATGTGGGCAGTACCGTTGTACTGAAGCATGTGCTGGTCATGGGGCCAGGGTAGAGTTGTCTACTAATTGTAACCATTGCCAGGCAGATGGCAATGAAGGGTCTTAAGGAAAGGGTGCCTTATTATAAGTCACCAAGGGCACCCTATGAGCCTATCCCTGTGGCCCTGTTACCCTCTGGGTGCTGAACACTGGGTGATGAGCACCTCTGGCCTTACTTAGGCCCCCTGCTTTTGAGCCTTTCTTCTCGATCCTCCCTCGATAGCTCTGTAATGCTTCCTAACACATGCACGTCACCCTGCGGGCTCTGAGTCTGCAGAAACAAACAGGAGGTCACTTTGATAGTCCTTGGCCCAACTGCCTTTACCTAAACCCAGGCCCCAGAGTGTGCCTGCTGGTTCTGCCCTCGCCCTGCCTGGATTCGAGACAGGCACAAATGGCATGGTAGAAGGACGCCATGCCTGGAAGTGGCCATTGTCTCTTTGAGGAGACAAGGCATTTGAAAACTGGCCAGTGGTGCTTCAGAGGCCCCCGGAGTCTCTGTTTTATGAGATCAGTGGAGGTTTTTGGCTTCTTCTGAGAAAGGGATCAATAGGGAAGAGATTCTAAAAACCTCAGCAAGTTTTCGAGACCTGTTTTCACTAATATGCTGCTAATGTTTAAGCACCTGGACGACATTACTTGCTCCTCCGAATCCTTGAAGAATTTCATCATCTTGGACAGATTCTGCAGACAGGCTCTCACCATTTCCCCATTTTGTAATTCAACCTATGCAATTTATCACCCCGCAGAGCAGATTCCCACTCCAGTACCATTAAAAACTGATTTGCAATTTTCAGTTAAATGAAGATGCTGTACGTGGTTTTCCCTTTGGCAGACGAACAGTGATTACAAGGCCCATCAGATGCTCTTGTAGACAGGAAAACCATCAGAACCCCCAGAGAGCCCAAGTCCAAGAGATTATTCATTACCCAAACTTATCAAACCCTTATCAAAGAGGCTCAGACACCATGAATGGAACCAAGAAGAGACCCTCTACAGAGCTCTCTGCTTGTCAAGGTTCCGAGAAACACTCATTAAAATTCTCCTGCTCCCGTGTGCGGACTAAAGAGACTAATTTAATTGCAATTTTTGTGGATTGGCGTTTTGAAGTAGAGCACCCTGCAAGCAGGAACTTAATCCTACATCCAAACTAATTACATTAGAGTCACTCTGATGGGAGCCCATGGCTCCCTTTGATGCTAGACTGCCTCTGCCTTTCATCCGCACTCATCCTCTGGGCAAGGTCTCCTCTATGCATTCCCACCCTGCAGGATCAGGAAGCTATTGCTTTCTCTGCTCAGTTTTATTTTGATGAAACATCAAGGGACTGAACAGCCATTTTTTTTTTCCTCCAAACTGAAAGAGACTGATTTCAGACTGAAGACTGGAGCAGCTAAGCTTTAGAAAATGCAGCAAACCCAAAAGAGCCAAACACAGCTTATTTCTTCTAGGCACTGGAGAAGCTGCTCACAATTCATCTGCTCTAAGATTTCCTTCCACCTTGGCCCCTAAAGGCATGCCAAAGCGTGGCTTACTTTTGACAAAGTGTTATTTACCCTGGGCCATTCAGAGCTCAGCTCCAAGGTGGTGGTATCTCACCTTTGTCTGCTAACCAATAAACTAAGAGATTTTCAATAGGCCGTTTGTTAACACACTGCTCTGCTCCAGCCAGGGTGGGGACCTTCTATCTACATCAAATTTAGATGATGGTTTCAGGAGCAGCCTCAAGTGGAGTCGACACCTGAATCACTCCGTGAGGCAGCCCTGCGTTCGGATTCCCATGGAGAAATCCAGAGTGCCAGCCACATTCACGGTCAAAGGTCATTTGGTTACACTTAGTCATTTAATGGGCTGATGACATGATGGGCTTGAAATAAAAGCTGAGTACTAGCTTGGCCTACAAAACTCCTCTAAATCAGTTTGGTCCCTTTCACTATGTCCTCAAGAGACTCCCATAATACTTTTCTCTCATACAGGGTTGACATGTGTGCTGAAAGACAGCAGAAGTGAGACATCAATCACTGCTCAGTGTGATTTGCATTCAGAAACAGCAGTGTTTAGGAAAGGTCTACAGAGAATGAAAACAGACTGTGGGGTTGAGGTGCGCCATGGCAAGAGGGTTTGAAGACCAGATGACCAGAATTCACAGTATAAGATCTGAGCCAGAATTTTTGATCACTGGTAATTTAACCTCATTGATTTAACATCTTACTGTAAATTATAAATGAGTTGCAACATAGCTTTTAACCAAAATAGATGTCCTATTTGCCCTTCAATAAGGAATGTCAGAAAGTCAAAATCAACTTAATTCTAACACCATCCTTTTCTTAATTCATCTTGAATGGATGGAGTTTTGATGAATCAATGAAATGTATCACAGTTGAAAGGCACTGGGAGATGTAATTAGAAGCAAAGCTGAGACGTGCCAACACACAGAGAGGAAAAGGGAAAGATAGTCTTCTAGTGTGGGATATGAAATAAACGACTTTCAAATTGTCTCTCCAAAATAGAGCCATGACTAACAACCATGTCTTAGAACTCCGATCTGGGATAGAACATAACATGTCAGTACTGAGTACATGGTAGGCTTTCAGTAGAACCAAACTACTCGTCACAAGATGGGTTTAGGCTCAGAAGCAACTCCACTACTTCCAATGTATAACCCACTGATCGCTTCAAAGGTATGTTTCCCAGAGGAGAGCATGCCACTTGACACCCACCAATCTTGTTTGCTGAGCTATTTTAAAGACATAACACCACACTCAGTTCTGTGAAAAGAAACAGAGAACTGGGATTTTCACATGGACAGGGCACTCAACACAATGCAACTAAGATCCCACAGAGCTGCACAATGTGCCTGGGAGCTAATAGCTAATGAGAGTCTTTGTACATCACAAGAGGAAGCATGATTGGTGCCTCGTGTTTCATGGTTTGATCAGACTTAATGAAATGAGGGCTGCCTGACACCAAGAATGAAAGTCATCCAGAATATCTATAGAGAATACAACTGGAAATGCTTACTTAGCCTGTACAGAAGAACACTTAGGGGCCCCTGAGGGCTGCTTGAAGCATCTCAGAGTTCACGAGGCTAGTATGTCCCAAGATGAGAGGTCAGATATTCTGGATTCAATGTCCCAGAGAAATGGATCCAGAATTTCTCTTTTCCTTATTTCTAGGTGTCCATTTACACCAGCTCATGCAGCCTCGGAATAGACCTGCTCACAGTCTGGAGTGGGATATGTGCATCTGACAGCTAGAATTCCCACCTGACCAGAACTAGGAATATGTTGAAGCTGCAGTGATTTTTGAGTCAAGTAAGATGGGACCCTGTAGAATCTAGCACTTAGATTTGTTCAAATTTGGGAACGCACCGCCCCCTCTGGAAATGACAACGTTCTGTGAAGGCTTAGGAGACCAGTTGGGAAGTTAGTGAGGAAATCTGGCAAGAGATAATGAGGCCTGAATTAACACAGTGGTGGAGGAAACAGAAGGGGAGAAACCAAGGAGAGCTATGTTTAGGTGCTACTGTGAAGCCTTGGTGATTGATTACACAAGGAAAGTGAATAAGGGAAGACGTATAAGTGTCCCAAAAGGATGCATGAGTCACCAACAGCCAATATAGAAACACAAGAGTGAGGCGAACAGGCTTTCGGAAGAAGGTGTAGAGTCCGGGGTGCTGGTGCGGTATCTGCATGGGGTTGTTCACAGGCTGACTAGACACACACCATGGGACCCTCCATGGATTAGAAGAGCCTAGCTCAGCTCCCACCTCAGAGACAGAACCCAGCAGGAGAAGGAAGCTGGGGATATTGGTTTTGAAGAGGCATACTAGAAAGAAACGCAAGTGGACAGTGTGCACCCGGCTAAGAAAGACCCAGGAGATCAAGGAGGGTGTGGTCTCTTGGGGGTTGGAAGAGCAGCTCCTGGAAAATGTAATTGTCAATGTCAAGCACATCAGGGAGTTCCAATCAATCAGTTAGACAGCTCGCACTGGAAAGGGGGCTGAGCAGGACACGTGAGGAAGCAGGGATGGCTTTGGGGATGGGGGAGACCAGAGAACGTTTCTAAGCTAAGAGAGAAAATTGGAGGAAATGCTAAAGTGTCGCACAGAGAGGAGGGACCAAGGCCAGGGGGCTCTTAAGGAACATGAGTGACAGGACAGGCCTGGGTCAGCACAGGGGACTTCATCCTCACAAGCTGCAGGAATGAAGTGAGGACGTGGAAAAGAGCTGGAGTTGAGGGAACAGTGTGGTGGAGGGGGAAGGCAGAAGAGACCCTGCTGGGTGGCCCTGACTGCTACTTCCGAGAAAGAAACCACATAGCGGTGTCTACCTAGGACAACAGGAACACGGGCATGAACTGAGCAAGGACACAGAACGGATGGAGGCTGGAGGGGCCTGTGCTGGGAGAGACGCTGTTTATGTCCCACACACTCAGCCTCCACTCAGGACAACCATCAAACCTTCACCCGACTCCTCATCCCCGCTGTTCAGTGGAGGGTGTCCTTCCTCTTCCCAGCACATAAGCCTGTGTGCTCCACCGTCCCCCCACTTTTCTCCACCCTCCCCCATCTGATCTCCCTTTCACTCAGAGTTCTAGACTGATTTTTTTTCTTCCTCACACACACACACACGGTCCCCTACTGTTACCTCTTCTGGGAGGTTCTCTGGCCAGGGCTGGCACTAAAAGCCTCTAGGATGTCACAATAAGCTGTGTTGGGCTGTCTGTCTTCCTTCCTTCTTCCTTTCTTCATAACTGTCATAGGTATGGAGAGAACTGGCTGTGGAGCCATGCCCCGGCAGCCATGGAGGGGCTCTTCCAGGTGGGAAGCCACGCCTGTTTCCCTTGTCCACTCTAGGTCTACATGGAGAGAGGGGAGCTGGGAGGTGCAGCTGAGCCTTCTAACGGCTCCTCCAGTCCCTCGGGGAGAAGCCCGGATTGGGGGGAGTCATTCCTTTACATGTAACCGTCTTTATAAAAGTATACATCTATCTACAGTAGAAACCAGGGAAACCTCTCAGCCACAAAAATCAACACACTGATTATAGGTTTCAGGAGCTAGACGGTAAGTCGGCACATTCTCGTGAGCAGAGCCAGAGAGCGGCAGCGGCTCCCGGGGCTACGACAGTTGACGACAGAGATGCCACTGCGGCATCCAACCCCATGACACACTTCTTTCCTCTCAAGCCAGAGCATCCAAATGGCTTGTCAGTTAAAATGCACGGGGCCATCCTCAGCAATGGCTTGAACCCTAGCAGCAGGGCCGGAGGCTCTGCTGTGTCCTGGTGACCTCTTACCCTGGCCACAGCAGAGAGGCCTCTCCACCGTTCTAACCTTAATCTTCCCCACTCTGCTGAAAGTTCTAGGATGTTCTTTCTCTGCGCGCACGCACAGACACAGACACACACACACACACACACACACACACACACACACACCTTCAACCTCTCCAGCGTCATCACAGTGTTTAGCTCAGTCCAACTTTGTGGTTCAGCAGGTGCTGAATCCCCAGACAGATTTTCCCCAGGGTCCCAACCCTGTCCCTGATTCCCCTCTGGTTTCTCCGATGAAAAAAAGTCCTCGGCTGGGATCTAAGCTCTGAGGTTGGCTGGGGAACACTGGGACCCAGCCTCTGTCTGCCATGTCCTGACACTGAAGCCAGAGCCCCACAGCTCCCGAATGCCAATGGCATGAACTCGATGGGCTCTTCTTACAAAGAAGCTATGCTGGGCTTAGCTTTAGTGTAAGGCCTGGAGGCAGAAATGAGCAACTAGCACCCACCGGGAGGAGAGGCTGAGTCACTTGGAAAGACTCTTTATCACAGCTTTTTCCACCTTTTGCTGCAGTTTGTGCGGACAAGGCGTCTGCACCAGTACAAAGGCAATGAGGTCACTGTATTGCCAGAATGTGTCACTCTCACTCAGGCCACCCAGGTAACACAGACCAAAGGATCAGCCTTCTAAATCCCGGGTCACTAAAAGTAATGTTTCTAAGAAGTATCTCCTCTAAACACATGCATGCACGCATGCAATATCCTCTTTGAAAATTTTTCTAAAACAAAGGCCCACACTGCCCTTACCCAACATTTTGCAACGCAAAATCAGGTATTAATATACACGACAGCATCTTGGTTCAGACTTCAAGTATCCTAATATGGCATTGCAGAAAGACTGCTAGGTTCAAGGCAGGAACATCTGGCTCCCCTTCCTGGTGCCCCACAGATTGATTGTGGACAGGCTGTTTCTGAGGCTCAGCCTCTCCTCTATGGAAAAGGTAAAATATTACCCTGCCCAGTTCACAGAACTTATTCTGAGCAAACAACCCATGGAAAATGAAGCCATTGGAAAGCCTGCTGGAAGGATCCAAATGATGCCATGGTCTAGCATTCTTGTGGCAAGTCCTTTGAAGTCGGGAATTACACCTCAATTGTCCTTTATTGCTTTACCTCTATTCCCAGGCTCACCCACTTACAAGATGTTTGTACATGGACAGGGTTATGTTCAACATTCAAGGACTTGTGAATTTGAGTGTGCCTTGTTGGTATCATGGATCTGGAATCTCTTTGTTACCAGCTTCCTCCCACTGGATGGGCTTAAGCAAAAGACTTTCTTTTTTGTGCAGACTGAAGATTCCCTTTTCGGAAATGGGTGCCAACTGTGAACCACTTTGGGATGTGAGAGTTGTGATACTCAGCCTGGCTGGAACATCTTTCTCCTCTTGGTGAGGGCCAGCAATATATGTTCAACACTGATCATTCTCTCTGCTTTGGCCTCCAACACCATTCCTTCCTAGGGTCTTTGTATACAAGTCCGTGAGGCTCCTAACTACATGTTAAATTCTGTAAGACCTCTGCAAATAAGATCTTATTCCCAGAGTACAATTGTGTGACTGGTCTCCTATGCAACCAAGGAACTTTCATATTTTTAGTTTTCTTCCCATACAACCAACACTATTAATAACACCCTGCTTTCTCCTGAGATGATATGGATTAGACCAAATGGAAAGTTACCATGGCTACCGCAGTGTTATTTTGGGTAGGAGACATTCACGCCAAGGGAAGTAGCATACATGGTCAAACCGGAGCAGCGTTTCCGCCTTGTTATCAGGCAATCAATCCCAATTTAATTTTGAAATTCTAATTGCAACAGAAACTAATTATGAGCAGCATGACCTGAACCCCCTAATTAAAGTGGGAGTCAATAAAATGATTCTCTGTTATCGTTGGGGCAACACTGGCACCATGAAGAAGTAAGTACAAGCAGATTTCCCTCCCAGGTAACGAGCTAAGCAAAACAAAACAGGGAAATTCATCTGGAGGGTCCAGCCGGGAGCCACAGTGACTGACGTGTGAGTGGGTCAGTGCCTTTCTTCATGTTATAAAAGTGTCAACATAATTGGGTGGATGGGAAACCTGGGCAGAAAGGAAGTCATTTCTACCGAGAGGCACCCCCAGGACTGGTCATGTGGGGGGGTCAAGAAAGAATAAACAGAAGGACAGATGATCCAAGTTAACCCACTACGTAGCCCCTTCTGTGTCGGCCTTGGGGACATCCCAACAGCTCACCACTGAGACCCAGACATTCATGAGTTCACTCCTCATATACCAAAGGCTGAGCTCATCTGAATTAACAGCCATTGGCTCACCGATGGGCTTCTATTCGAGGGAGAACATACTGCCAATCCCTGAAGTGCATGAGTCCCTTTGGGACCTCCCAGTCTATCTTTGACAACTCAAAAATATTGCTGATGGCATGACATCATCTACCCCATTCCAGAACAATCCATATTTAGGTCTAAACCACAGCACCCTGCTGGGCTCTGGGATAACATAGGAGCTCTGTAGTAAGTCAGGGAGGAACGCGTTCAACCCACACCTCGGTGCTCTCCTCAAAAGCTCTCGACAGAGAGGCAAAGAATGAACTTGCAGAGCAGCTGAGGGGAAACTCGGAACACTCCAACCAGCAGAAGCAGAGGATGCCTATCCTCTTCTTACCCACTGTATGCTTTTCTACAGCTGGGTCTTTCTCCCTGTAGCCAGCAGGCCACTTTCCCAAGGTTCAGTTTTTGTGTGGCAAGGAAGGAACAGAGTGCTATAGCCCCACTGTGGCTGCTCAGTCCCTTGGGAGACGCAGCTGTGCTTCGGGGTGGGAAGGATTCCTTGAGAGCTTTCAGCCTCCAATTTCCCAGGAGTAGTTGAGGTCTGCAGTTATTCTGGGGCTGGTGGGAGTCTTCTCAAGGCTGACAAATCTCAAGATGGGTGAAAGCCTGTGTTTATATTAATCCTTAGTCCATCACGGGCAGGCGACACAGAACACAGACCTCAGTTTAAATTGCTCAAGACACCCACGTAGTTATTGACATGTTACGCAAAAGCCGCTGGCACGGGTGTCTTGTCACAAAGGTTCAAATGCAAGTGGTAAAGAGAAACACATTTCTGAACCCTGAAATGTTTTGGGAGCTGGCTGCAACTGGAAAGAAGATAATTTGTGGTTTCTGTCCATTATATACATTGTGGGCGTATAATGGACCATGAGGTGAAGCAGAGGAAGGGGACTCAGCCGCCTCACACTCATTCTGAACCCAGGAAAAGAGACAAAGAGAAAGAGGGAAAAAAACAGCTTTGTCATATTTGGTTACTTTGGTATACAATTTCAACCCAGGGAGCCTGAGAAGTGTCACGAACAACAGAGTTTTGTCCCAAACACGGACAGGGAGCCCCCATTCTCTACAACCCTTTTGACTTTCTTGGTGGGGAAACAGCCAGGGCCTCAGGAAGATCCACCAGACCAAATGGATTTTGCAAAATGCCAACTTCCTCTAGTGCCCTCTAGAAACCTAGTGTCTTGGGGCCCCAAAAGGATTTAGAGATGCGCACATCCCCAAGCCACACCTACCTTGACTCCAAGGAAAGACTTGCGGTGATAGAAGCAGCATAGGACTGCAGAGAGGGCGTGGAAAGCGCTGCATTCTTTAGGCATCTTGTCTTCGGTCCCAGACACCACACACCTTCATTCGAGTTAAAAGGAAGGGCGCATGGGATGGTGCATCCCCAGTCTCCTCGCTCTGCGGCTCCTGTCCCCAGCCAGCAGCCAAGGGAGTGAGTCGGCTCCTTCTCCCAGGCCAGTCTGTGACTTTTCCCCTCCGCTGAAGCCAATACGATCCACTCGCTCAATTCTGGCCGGCTTGTGTCCAGCCTGCCATGCACACGGTGCCAGAAATTCTCATGTGACCAGACTTGATGAAATTCTAACCCCTCTTAGAAGAGGGCTTGTGCTTGAGCTTTTAGCTGTCCCCTAATTCAGAGGCCAGGCAGAAATCGTTATACCCGCCCCCCCTCCGGGCAGCCTTCCCTTCCCAGGGCTGGAACACACCATAGCAATCTGCTCCTAGTGGCTTTGTTTGCTTCTCACCCCAGCACTTAGGGCTTTTTTAGAAGCAGGGCAAGTTGTACACATCACAACCATCCTAGTGCGAGACAGAGGTTCCTTTCAGGAAAGGTGGCCCGCAAGCAAGTGATCAGGTTGTGGCTTTCCCTGAGAGGAATCTGAGAAGCTCTAAGAAATCAGGCAGGATCCCGGTCTCCATGCCCACCTCCAGGGCTGTTTATTTTTAATTAGGATGCTCCTGGCAGTCGGTTTGCAGCTGATAACACTGGTGCAGTCATCATTATTAGCAAAGCACTATTGCCTTTTGGTGTTTAATTAGCAAGTCTGTCAGCAAACACCCGGAAGGGCCCATGCCCTTCCCAGCTGGCTGTGCAGCCGCAGGACTGAGTACAGAGGATGGGGACTGAGTACTCCCTCCTGAGTCAGCTGTTTGCTCCACTCCTCCCCTCCCCCCCCTTCCCTTTAAGTCCTTCACTTTAATTACCCATCTTCACTTAATTGCCTTCCCTGCCTAACCTTTCAGCTCACAAGCCATGCATTCACCACCACGAAGGAGGGTCTTTCTAGAAGACTCTACAGAAAGAGGCCTAGCAAGAGCCTCAGACCCCTTGAGGGGACAGCAGCAGATTCCATCTTTCTTGAGGGGACAGCAGCAGATTCCATCTTTCTTGAGGGGACAGCAGCAGATTCCCAGTTACAGCGGATGCTCAACTCTTCTGCTATGTTTTACGTTTGTTTTGTTTTAAAATCAAACCCAGGTTTTGGCCCATAGCTCCTCTTCTCCCGCCATCCCGTGAATTCGCTTTCAGTGGCTCCAATCCCTTTCAAAAGCGGAACGTGTCCCGAAGCTTCCTAAAACTTCACCCAGGCAGAAACTTGTAACAAGGGAGAAACAGAACCTATTCATTCCAGCAAGGAACAACACCGGATGAGGCATGAGAGAGCTATGAGAAATATCCAGCGGGATTAGCGGCAAATCCTCAGAGGCTTTGGCCTTTGGCCTAGGTCAGAACTGCCTACAAAAATAGGGAATTGTTTGTCCAATGTCCAGTGAGCAGCTTCTATATTTGATCAGGGAGAATGGGGAGCCACAGGCCTCATACCCTCCAGAAGAGGCTGAGGCTCTGCCCAGGACATGTCCAACATGGACTCAGGGATAAGAAGGCTCTCCAGGCTTAGGGAGAGCCAGGGAAGCTGGCTTCACTTCTCTTGCATGAGCTTCCTCCCTCACACTTGCTCTGCTAGAGACTGGCTTAGCTATCCTGAGAGCTCCCGGGCCTTGAAAAGTCTACCTGAAAGATCAAATGGTTAGGCAAGCCTCAAACCGGCTTCTGAGATGGCTGAGCCCAGAGTTCGTCCAGTTGGTGGGTCAACATTGTCCTTCAGGGTTCATCTCTTGCACCCAGGAGGAAGCATTTTCTATTTGCTATCATTTCTGTAGGATGGGCTCAAATGGTAAGTCTCCAGAGAAGCTTTACAGAGATGACTCATTAGCCAGGGTAAGAGCCACTACAGAAGGGGCCCAGTCTTCACCGCCATTATTCCCTTGGCAGGAAATGACAAGCTCCTTCAGGCTAAAAACCTCTCCAAGGGGCTGGAAACACATTTCCTGAGCCTAGGAAAAGGCACATCCTTACTCCTGCACAGAAACTCCGTAAGATTAGTCAGCAAAGAGCCTGTGAATTCCGGCCCCCATCTCCAGCAAAAGAGAATGTATTCTTCAAAAATATATATTCTGGTGTGTCTATGATGTTGGGAGTGGGGGTGGCACGTTCATGCAATGGTGCGTGTACACAGCTCAGGACATGTCTGTGAAGTCTGCTCTTCTCCCAGCTTTAAGTGAGTTCTGGGGCTTGAACCCATGACACTAGGCTTGCATGGCAAGTACCTTTACTGAAGCATCTCGCCAGCCCTGGACATGCATTCTTGGAAGCAAATGTGCAAACAATGTGGACCTAAAGCACATAGAATTATGAAGTCCAGTGCTCCAGAGTCAGGTAAAAACAGAACAATGGCTTGGGGTCACTACAGAGTCGCTGCTCTGTCACCAGGGGATTTCCCCATTTAAGAAATGGCCAATGACTGGTCCATCAGGATTTAAGAATGGGCTAATCTTATTGGGTAAGTTTCCTGAACACGTTTTGCTTTTGTTACATGCGAGTGCACACACGCGCACACACAGTGACACACACACACACACACACACAGTGACGGCACACATACACACACATTTCTGAAGCAGCACTCGTCTTAATTTTCTTCTAAAATGGCCAAAAAGACACTACAATAGTGTATTCTTGCACCTAAAGATGATAATTGCATGAGCTCCCAAAGCGCCCTTCACTGCCTAGTTAGGCTTTTAAATGTCTCCTATCCACACTGATCAATTCCCCCACACTCTCTTTACAATGATTCTTCTATTCTAGTTGCAAAGAAACAGAGGACCAGAATGGTGTGTCATTTGCAGAGAACAAAGGACCAGAGGCTCCAGTTTTGGACTGCAGAAACCAGTTAACCGATCGCATGGAACCCAAAATGAAAGATTTGATAATGCTGTGTAATTAAACCTGTCACTCGTGTAGCCACACGACAATGTTGAGACCTGGGGAAGTGGTTCTCACTGTCACCTTGGTAAATGAGATTTCAAGCCAGTTCAGATTTAGGGTGTTCTAAATACCATGCCTTTCTGTGGATAGGAAGGAAGCCTCTAATAGAATCCCAGTAGAAGGAAGGGGCCAGTGGGCAGAACTTTGAGACGGGTACTGGGGTGCTTTGAAGCACCCCCTTCAGGCTACCTAAGAGGGAAACACCTGGAAGGTAATAAGGCCAAGCCAGGCAGTCATGTGGACTTTTATAGGAAATCCCCATTCCTCAGATCAAACACTGTCTCTACCCCATCCAAAATGGAAGGTTCAGCTGGCAAAGGGACACCCCCAGTCTACCCCCCCCCCCAGAAAACACACAAAAGAACTGCCCTCAATGGCAGGCTTCCCTCGAGTAGCCCTACTAACTGACCTGCCCTACACAGTAACCATGGAAACTGGAGCAGCCTGCCAGCCACATTCAACAGACACATGCTTCCTGTTGGCAGCAGCCGCTGGCTCCCAGGAATGAGCAAGCGTGTGCAGAGTCCCTTCCCCAAAGTGTCAGAACCACCCCAAGTAGAAGCAGGCTCCCCAGCATGACAGGTACTCTCTCTGATGGGACATGGTGGAGAGAACATGGAGGCCGCTATCTCTCCATCTTTCTCTATTCAGGACATCCAGGGAAATTACTACCCGCAGCCTCCATCCCTTCCCCACCTCAAAATCAAGACAACAAGCTTACATGGAGCTACTGTGGGTCTCTTTCAAGCAATCCCATGGTTCACTGCTGGTGATCAGTGTACTGAAAGGCAATGTCCCGGGCTGCAAGGTCCAGCTCATCCCTGCCCAGAGTGCCCAGAGTTAGCGATTGGGATGAACATCAGTCACTGTGCTCAAAACAGCTGAGTTTCTCAAGGTGACCAAGGGAGCCTCTCCTCCCTTCCCCCACCCACACAAAACACTGGAATTCTCCCCTGCCTCCCTCCCACACACACTACCAATCCTTGCTGCCTTGTTGTGGTTTGTTTTTTCATTCCATCAAGTCCTAGTGACCTGGCTTTTGGTGAACAAAGGCATCTTTAATGAGCTACGGGATAAGGCTAAAGAAACCCGTGTTTTGCCTCTGGTGTCCCCGAAAAGAGGAAAGGTAACTGGACTTTGCAATGTGACACTCTCCACAGTCTCACTGCCCTGAAGGATGTGGCAAATGCCAGGGAAGGGGCCACAGGAGGAGAGGCAGGGTTATGGGTCTTCTGCTTCCCAAGATACCCGCCCTGCATCTGCCCAATTTGGACTAAGCCCAACAGTCTCCAGCTTCCCTTTGGAGCTCTGTCCACCTGGTTCTGGATGTAGAACCAAGAAAGGACAGGAGAGGGGCTATAAGATCTTCTGTGACCAACGAGAACCCACTGAGGCCAGGCGTGTGGCACAGGAGGCAGGCAGGTACAACATATAGGATGGGAGAGGCCACTGTGTGGCGATGTGAGGTGGAGCCTGGACTGCCTTGGAGACTCCAAGATGTTGGAGATGCCAGATCTTTGGGATAACGGTTAAGAAGAGTTATAGAAAGGGGGTTAACCAGCCCAAGAGAGAGAAGAGAATGCCCTCCACAGAGCAGGAATGGAAGAGACATCTAAGTTCTTTGCCACTGAACATGGGAGTTACAGGATTTGGATCTGCTGTGCTGGTCTTTGGTCGACTGTTCCAAGGTGAACACAGGGAGCATTCACTCTGCATTTCCCTTTCAAAATAGTAGTCGGTTAATTACACAAGACACTGGATATGTTCTTATAGAATGGTCTTTGAATCAGAGGACTTCCCAATGCTGGAGGCTAACTGCTCTGAATATTCAGGGTAGGCTGGGCAAAGCTGGGATGCCTGGTGGGTTAGGTATATTAAGTATCTCTTTGTGTTAGAATAGTTTCAGCTTCTGGGCGGCCCCTTAGGATGTCACCCCATCCTAGGCTGATGAGCATCTGTAAGGCAGAAGGAGCTGATGTGATTCCCACACACACCCTCACACAAAGAGCCACAGGGCCTGATGGGACCGAACTCGTCTCAGATACCATTGAGAAACGATGAGACTGGAGGAGAGGCCAACTTTTCTTCAGGCTAGACAGAGCAGCTAAGGCTCAGTCCAACACATTCCCCACTATGCAAACGAGAGTCAGTTCTTGCTCCAAACAGGAATGCAAGCTGGACATGGTGGGCAGAGGGCAGGCAATGCTGTTGAGATCTCTGCTGCTCTGGGTCCATGAGCACCTGCTGTGCCCCGGTGGACACGACAGAGCCTCTGGAAGCAGGCTCTCCAGGGTGGCAGACATTCTCTGATGGACATCTGATCTCAGGTTGACAGTTTCCCCAGATTCCTCAAGGGGGATGAAGGGAGATGACCGCTAAAAGGTCTCTTTCAGGAAATGGTATCGATCCGCCCAACACAAGGCAACTAAGCACAGTCTCCACAAATAGATTTCTTTCTACTGGACACCAGGTCCCTGCCCCTCCCCCAACAGCTTTACGATTCTCTAAATAGCTATTAAAATTGCAAAACTGAATAACGTGAGGCAATAGGCAGTCGCGAGTTTTCTTTCTTACTGTTATCTTGTATAAGTCTACTCCATATATCTCTCTGTCACAACCATCTATTACTTCCCGGCACCTCCTCAGAAATGCTTTATTTCACAGGCTTCTGTGTCTATGCTGGGGCATTAAGGTAAAATGAAAAGAATATGCACCCGGACTGAGGCTGTCACTCAGTCGGCAAAGCACCTGCTTAGCACCAGTGCAGCCCTGGATCCCATACCCCGGCACTGCTGAGCCTGGCTGTGGGGGAACACGCCGATACTCCCACACTTGAGAGGTGAAGCAAGAGGACCAGAAGTTCAAGGTCATCTTTAGTGACAGAATGAGTTGGAGGTCAGTCTGGGACACACACGATCCCGTCTAGGAGAAGGAGGAGAGGAGGATGTAGAGAGGAGGGGAGGAGGATGTAGTAATTTCAACTTCTCAAACAGCAGATTCAGGCTCTCTGGCGGTCTTGGGCATCTTTTAGTAGAAAGCCGTGGGCTATCTTCCCAGGGCAAGAGGCACAGATTCACGACGCTTGACATAACATTTCAGGGGGCTCCTAAATATCCCCTGTGAACCCTTGGGAGTCTAGCCCATCCACGGTGGCTCAGCACCGACTTTGCCAGGCCCCCTCGCATTCCACACTAACTATGTAGACATCATACCCAGAGCAGGTTGTTTCTGTCCTCTCTACTGGGTTTTCTCTGCTATACACATTGCCTTTTCCTTCCCTCCTACTTTTAGTAAATGTGAACCACAGGAGCAGTCCGGCGGCTAGTGACTACGGAAGTGGGTCGGGACCCCTCTGTGCAGGGGAGCCTTCAGGAGTCGCCCCACCTCCACCAGGAGCAACTGAGCTTTTCCCATCGTACAGGCACTTCCGCACATTGGCACCTTTCGAAACTAAGCTGTGAGACAGACATCCACATGGCTCCAAGCTCTGAACGCACTCCAAAGCAGAGGAAGGATGGGACGCAGGACGCTGCACCAGGAGCCAGCCGAGTGACCTTGGGAAATTACTTAACCTCTCAAAAAGGTTCATCTGTTCCCCAAACTTACCAGGTGATCAAAAGCATCAAATAACAACACACAGCCTGTCCCCCATCACATGGAAGGCACAGTCAGCCTTGAAGAAAGGCATAAGAAACCACCCTCTCCTGCCCACTCTCACATGCTGGGCTACCAGACCTGTGTCCTCAGAGAATGGACAATGACTTGGGCCACTGCCTGACTGCAACTGCTGCTTAGGACCCTTCTTTTAAAACTGAGAATAAAGAGGAGATGGTCAAGAGTACTTAGCCTTAAAAGTACATTTTAGTCCTCACGTTCAAAACCTGAAAATCAGTTACATGAAGGGTCTTAATCACATGTGCGCAGGCATCTCACACGGTCTCCTGTGTCTTTGTCACCTGAGGAGCTGTTTATGGGAACAGGTAGGAAACATATCCACAGTGTCTGCCTCCATGCCCACCCCCAGGGCCCATCTACAACTTCTAAGCTCTCCACAGGCCACCCGTGGCCCAGCCAATCTGACTGAGCAGCTGTGGGCAATTCCCGTGGGTCGTGGGTGGCGTCTCCCAACCCCTTCACTGCCCTTGTACCACTCTGGCTGTAGAACTGGACTTCGGTCTACGTTCTGACCTGAAGGCCCGCCAATCTCACTCCTCCAACACTGCCACACCGGGTGGCTGTTGCCATGACAACATATCTTTGGCTTCTGCTTAGCCTCCCCTGAGAACCATCTCCCAGGTGCCCGATTTCTTCATACTGCTCTGGTTTATATTACCGGATTGTCTGATGCCAGCTAAGTCTAGAGTCATGCCAGATCTAACCCCATGAAGGCTGTGGCCTCCTTGTCCTTCTTAATCCTGCCTGTCTGTATCCCCAAGAAGCTATTCTCTGCCTCCCCATTTCTCCTTAAGCCCCTCGAAGCAGGCATTCACCAGTGCATTCCTCCTAAGCCATCCCACTCCACCACCACCTAGAAAGGCTCCCAGATGCTGGCTATCAAGGGATGCAAAAACAGGCAGAATTGCCAGAGTACAGGGTAGGCAGGCGCCAGGTGAGATGTCAGGGTTAACCCCACCCATTCCAACCACGACAGTCGAAAACAGTCTAATTCATCCCTTCTCAGTGAATGTTAGCCACCTGATCACTTCAGTAGGAAAATGGCCTTTTGTCCCATCAGAAATATCCTGGGTATTAGCATCGGAATGATACAATGGCCAAGCCTGCATTTTGCCAAAATAGCTCTGAGAATCAGTCCAGATTAGGAGCTCTTAGCTTTGGGGTGAAATATGGCTTCCGTGAGCCATACAAACTGCTGTGTGATGATTTACTCACTGGAGACATGGGTTTCTGCTTATACTTAATTCTCAAACACTTAGGTACCTAGAAGTCCTCACTGATTGTTTTCTCACTTTAAAAATAGGTGATTTTCTTTTTTATTTATTTATCCATTTATTTAGAGAGAGAGAGAGTGTGTGTGTGTGTGTGTGTGTGTGTGTGCGCGCGCACGCGCGCGCATGCTTGTGTACGCACGCATGTGGGAATCCACTCTCTCCATCATGTGGATCTAGGGGTTCAAACTCAAGTCAACAGGCTTGATGACAGGTGCCTTTACCTGCTGAGTGTCACCAGCCTGAGATGCAGAAAGTCTTTCAATAGTCAGTAGGAAAGAAGTAAACAAAACACCCGAGTGGTCATGAACATGACTGAGGACACAGAAAACACTTGTCTGGTTACCATGGACACAGTTTGGCTTGGCAGGACTCTGACTGGTAAGAGGAGGAGCCAGGCAAGCAGCATCGAGGCCCCTTATGGCTAAGAAGTAGCTTTCCCACTTGTCAGGGGAGAGAAGCCTTTGCACTCCTCTGGAGGAGGGCCTTGTTGTCTATCACAGTAAACATGGAATGTGTGCGAGTCAGACCTCAGCAACCCCTTGGCAGCCACACATTTGGGAGCTCATCTAGGAAGGCCACAGCAGTCACCAACAACTTTCCACCTTAGTGAGGTTCCCAACAGCCAGAGTTTCTACAGGAAATTCTACCAGTGTCTCATTTAACACACGAGGAGACTGGCATCGTTATCACCATTCTGTGGGTACCAACCAGCAGCTCTCAGAGCAAACAATGGAAGCAAGTCAGACTCTGTTCTATCCAATGTGCTAATAGAAGCCCATCACGGCTGGTTGCCAGGACTGCCTTATCTAAGGCAAATCCAGAGAGCAGACCTCCCTTTATCCAATGACAGGCACTCCTGCAACATGGGCTGAGGGTTCATCTGGAATGTCAGGGATGCTAGACAACATATGATGGACAGGAAAGAGCAGGGCAGAGACTAAGGATGCTGAGATCAGAATCTCAGGACCAGGAGGCAACAGAACCTCAGGTACCGCATGAAGACCAGAAGCACCTCTGTGTATAGAGATACACCCGTGCCCTTGGTGGGGGAAAGGCCAGATCCCAGAATTCTCTGCAAGAGGCTGAATTAATCTGCAGCCAATCTCTTCACTTCCTTGATTGCTGCCAAGTACAATGTCTTCAGAAGTGACATCTAGAAGGTCAATATTTTCTTTCCCTGGTGCCTAGGGTGGGGACAACGGATTGTTTTTGCCAGTGTTCAAGGGCTAGCACAATAACCCCATCCCCCCACCCGGTCCCTGCATGCCTTAAGTGTTCCTTCCCAACTAGGTGGGAGGGCGGGGTGGAGGGAGGGAGAAGTACGGGGTGAGCTCCAGGAGCTGACCTGGATAATTCTCTGGAACACTGTGTCTTAGGGGTGAGTCACTTGTGATAACAGATGTGGGAACCTTTCCAGGGCCACATACCAGATCACAAGCTCTCACAAGGTCCCACTTACACCTCCTCTGTCATGGCAGCCACCATGAAACTGAGGCAATGGGTATCCGCCGGCCCCGAAATCAACCCGCAGCGAGCGAAACTACAGAATGCTCTGTACAGGGCTTTAAAAGATCAAATGCAAGAGGGTTGCGGGGAGGGATTTCTGCAAAGTTTAGCAGTCACACGTCAACACATTATATGTGTATCCCAACTAGACATAGACAACTAGAAAAAGAGCCTACTATGATCCTAAAGAACTGTGGAGAAAGGTGAGGTGGCGATAATGGAAATCAGACCGTAACAAATTCAAGGGACGAGTGAAAACGAAGCCATTTTTAATGTCTAATTCTTCAGAAAGGGGGCCACAACAGAAAAACCACAGGAGTGGCTGGCGTGCTGACCTGGCATAAGACAGCATTTTCAAAAGTCCCCGGCTGTGAGAACTCTCTGTCCTTTTCTCCCATTGGCTGGGACCCATGAATAAGTTGGGGCTTGAGACTGCCCCTTTTTCTGATGTGGGCTCAGTCACTTAGCAGGCTTCCTGTAACCTTCCACCTCTCAGAGTTCTGGGACAAGCAGGTGGCAGCTCCAGAGGGGTGGGCCTCCTGCTTGTCCCTGGCTTAGAGGGCTTGCGGCCCTGGTTGTCGGTCTCTATGGCCTTTTTAGGAATTCCTCCTCCCATCCCTTTCCTCTTCTTCCTCCTGCCCTGCCCCCCAGGTCCAGCTACTAGAGTGACTGATGTGCTTAGCTCCCATCTCCTCTTCAGAAATATACGAGGGGCCGAGGAAACGCGAGTACTGTTAGGGGTTCTCAATCTGCAGCTCACAAGCACCTTGGGAGAAGGGTGTACAAGAGTTGTGCACGTGTACTTCCTGGGGCATGGTCTTTATCATCTTAGATGTCAAAAAGTAGGGATCCTATCCTCTGCTCCCCAAGAGGAATGACATGCCACACTGAAGCCAGATGCCTCCACCACACACACACACACACACACACACACACACACACACTGATGAGCTAGCCTTGCCGTCCTCTGTGTGGATCAGGACTTGTGGCAGTTATTGTTAATTGTCAACTGGACACAATCTAAAAATCACCTGGGAAGAGAGTCGAAATGAGGTTTGGCTGTCTCGGGTTGTTCTGAGGTCATGTCTGTGGGTGATTCTCTCTTCCTTTTTAAAAGTCTTATTTATTTTTATTTCATGTGCATGAGTGCTCTGCCGGCATATATGTATGTGCACCACATGCATGTCGTGCTCACGGCAGTCTGAAGGTGGTGTAGGATCCCCAGGAACTGGAGTTAAGACTCTTGTGAGCCGAGCCGCCATGTGAGTGCTAGGAACTGAACCTGAATCCTCTGCCAGGAGCAGCAAGGACTCTTTACAGCTGAGCCATCTCTCCATCCCTGTAGGGATGGTCTTAATTAAGTGGAAGGCCCAGCCCACTGTGGACAGCCCAGCTCCTTGGGTTTGGGTCCTGTATTGTATAAGAGCAGAGGGAAAATGAGCATGTGTGCATCATTCTCTCTCTGCTCCTGGATGTGATGGGCCAGCTGCCTTGATTTCCTGGAAATAATGGCCTGTAATCGTAAGCCAAATGAAACCTTTCTCTCCTTTTAGGCAAGGGTGTTTACTCTCAACAGGGACGAAACGGAGGCAGAACTGGTTCTCACTTTAACTCAAACCATCATCTTGGTCCCTTCGTCTGCAAACAACCCCGGGAACCCAAACTGGGTTGAGGCGAGGCGAGGCAGAATACATTAACTCCCAACTCACACCACCTTGGCTCTGCTCAGGTCTGGGCTTCTTCTATACAGACCGTGAGGACACAGAGCGGAGGAGAGTCCACTCAGGATGGATTCGGCCAAGTGCACAGACGCCTCGCCTAACCCAGCCACCTGGGCCTGGGAAAACCCAGAGTCCAGATGGAGCCCCGGGCACAGGAAGCAGTCCATCAGCTCCGCTGCTGCTTCTGCACAGAAAGCTCTTTGGAGAGGGTGAATGAGGGCTTTATGTAGCAAGTTCTCATCCACAAGCTAATAAATATGTGGAATGGCCTCTCGGACCAGGTTCCTGCAGCCTGGACACTGAGGTCATTCAAGAAACAATTAGATGCCATCTGGAGAGAGCTGGGGAATTGCCTCCGAGGGCCAAACAGCTATGTTCTCATTCCCAGGGTCTGACACATCCTTATCTCATTCACAGAGAGGAGGGGATGGAGGCCGGCCAGCTCATCCACACTGCGGGCACAGAGAGAGCTGAGCAAGCGCTTGGGCAACTGATAAAAATGAGAGGATCAGGAGTACGTGCGTTTCCAGCTTTCCCAAGTCAATCCATTCCCTAAATGAATTTATCTCTCGCCGGCACTTTTACTCCGAGAAGAGCATCTTTGTTGTGAATCGGGCCTTGGCCTCAACTAAATTTGGGCTTTCATAGTTTTAATGTAAAGTAATTACAGAACAGCAACTGTTTCTGGCCCAGCTCTTTATAGTATATAGTGGTTAATGATTCGGTTATGTTCAACATTAGTAGTTACAGAGGGCTCACAGCTTACCCCATTGTAAGGAACTGACCCGTGGCTCGGAGCCCCTATTTTTGGTATACATTCTCATTTTTTTCTTATTTTTACATAAAAATTTAATGTCTTCTCTATATTAATAATCAGTCTTTAAATATAAATGCAACTGTTCTGTAAGGCTGAGTTGGGATGGTGGTGATGGACTTAGACAAACAGCAAAGAAGGGTTACTTGAATTGTTAGTATTTCTACAGCTCTTAAATGCCAGGGTACCCTCTAGTCCTGGGGGACCTTCCAAGGGGTCCAAGAGCCCAAAACTTCTTTTCATAATAATACTGAGACCTTCTGTGCCTGTAACACTGGGTCAACAGTCACACTGATGGGGCCAACGTTCTGCTGAGTGAGATGCAGGTTCCTTGAGAGGATGCAAGGCAGAGCTAACAGCTACATTGATCCAGCAGGCTCCACTCCTGACCGTCCTGTCCCACAGCATGTAAGAATACAGAGGCGGTTCCCACCGAAGAAGGTGGAGATGATACTATGAGAACTACTCAATTTATTGGGACTCGGCTCAGAGTTTGTGGGCAGTCTATAGCCTCACTTGGTCGATACATCCAGGCACAGTGGCTGCAAGCACAATTTGGCCTGCATCACCTACTGACGAGCCCTTCTATCATGGAACACCATCTTCCTTCTAACAAAGATGATCTAACAAACTACGGTTATTCTCACTTGAGTATTTATAATAATAATAATAATAATAATAATAATAATAATAATAGTTATTATTATTCTATTTTAAAGATATTTATAAAAATATTTGTTTATTTATTTATGTATACAGTGTCCTGCCTGCATGTTTGCCTGCATGCCAGAGAGGGCACCAGATCTCATTATAGAAGGCTGTGAGCCACCATGTGGTTGCTGGGAATTGAACTCAGGACCTGAGTTCTGAGCCATCTCTCCAGCTCCTCACTTGAGTATTTAATTGGCAGACATTTTCTGGGTGTGGGTGGGGTGGGAATGAACGAAGTGGGCTGTTTCTTCAAGGAAAACAACCGATAGCATTTGTTACCAAAACAAAGATTTGAGCCATCAGGTGACAACTGGGATTTTGAAGGACTTATAGTCACCACCAAGAAGTTCACAGCTTGTCCACATTTTAACAACTTTTCTGGAAAGATTAGTGATGATATCAACTAGTGTGTCTTGACAGGATCTAATGAGATATGTAAATGCTAGAACGCTCTACCTGACTCCATGAACCAATATTCTTCAAATATCCAGTACACAACAGCACCACTCACTCAAACAGCAGACAGACAAATGGATCGTAAAGGGACAGAGCTCACCAATAAGGCCTCACTTCAGAGTCTACACTACAGCTAACCTCCTAGGTGAGGCAACCTCCAAGGTCTAGATTAGCATCAGAGGACATCTGTAATTATCTTAAACAGTTACTCACTAAAGGGCTTCTGCCCTTTTGAACCACATAGCTACGTGAGACTGGTTTCCTCAGCATCCAACCAGAACAACCTAGTACACTGGCGGCCAAAGCAGGCACAGAGAACAGCTGCATGAAAGAGATTTGCAAAGACATAACACAATGCCATTCTTACCGCTAAACGTGTTTTGTCTTGAAAAATGACTATCTTTTCACAAAAATATGCACCTCATCTTCATGCACAATAGGCTTATTGTTCATTTTAAATGAATACACTAAATGAACACAAAATGACATGAAAT